>CAVLGW020000155.1:0-32097 GCA_963669155.1 Arbacia lixula
CCCCCCCCCCCCCCCCCCCCCCACACACACACACACACGCACACACACCCAACAAGCTTAAAGTGGGGGAATGATGCCACATTGCAGACCCCATGCTGTGGCAGTACTTTCACATCAGAGTAAGATATCGGTATTGCTTATGCACATGTTATTCACACCAGCGCCTACTACTGCGATATTCGTTGAATCCGGGCAAGGTGACTATGTGGAGAGAGATGTCAAGAATGACTTTCGCAGATATTTTTTTAATGCGCGCTTTCAATTCTGAGATGGGTGATTTAAAGGAGATCTTAACGACATTAGTGGAAGAGTCAAATATTTCTGGAGGGTTTTGCTATCACGGAATAATAGCTGTTTTAATAATTGTGGGACAGATGTATTACCTTCGCCATTTTCTTTCGGAGAGAATGAAGTGAGATAGAGATATTATGAAGCTGGGTCATTATGAAATCAAGCTTGAGTACTTCACCACGCCGATCATTACTACCGGGTTGCTTTACCGATTTCATGTAGATATAAACGCGGCACGACAGAACGACATAACTGTTCCTCCTTTTCTCTTTCTTTTCTTCTCTCGCCACCCCCTCCCCCCCCCCTTTTTTTCTCTCTCTCCACTCTCGCATTCTTTCTCTCACATGCTTACCATCTCTTTCTTTTCCCACTTCTGTCGTTGTCTCTATTTCTCTCTCTCTCTCTCTTATTATCTCTCTGAATATCTTTCTTTCTTCATATCTTCCACTTTTTTCTCTTTTGCGCCCCCCTCTCTCTCTCCCTCTTACTCACCCTCTCTTACTCTATTACTCACTCCCTATCTGCCCCCCCCCCTTGCCTGTACACACATTCACTTGCTCATTTGTTCTTTTCTCAATGCCTCCATCTATCACTCTCTCCTTTCTTTCTCTCTCTCTCTCTCTCTCTCTCTCTCTCTCTCTCTCTCTTCTGCATATCCTTTCCTTCCTTTCCTTAGTGTTCTCTTCATGCCACTTTACGGCATCTCCCTCTCTTTTTATCTCTATCCCTCATATTTTATACAAAAAAGGAAGAGATATCAGTCGTCCACCTATCACTCCAATCTACATCTCCCTTTTTTCTCTTTCTTTGAACGCTTCTATCAATATCACCGTCTAACATAACGTGCGCACTTCTCTTGTATTATTTGCCAAACTCATTTTGAACGACCCAGAAACGTATCAGCACCATCTACACTATTATTGTCTGTAAATAACAAATGTTGGTTCTCCTGTAATGCTATATTTTAATTCGCGAGTCTTTCGCCCCCGCCCACATTCTTTATGCATACACAACCCTGCGATCAATCTCCCTCGGCCTTGTCGTAATGTTTCAAGACTCCACTAGCTGAAATGACAGTCACTGGCTATAATATGTGCACCGTCCCGCCACGCGTTCACTATAAACCGCACAATGTCGTTTCTCTTGTACCCCTGCCAAACGAGTCGTGGGGTATTCCCATAAGACGTGTTTATCTAATTTACGGCTTGTTTAGCTTTCGTGATTTCATGAACGCAGACGATGACTCGTCGCGGTATCGTTACGTCAAGATTTATGAGTGGATGGAATTGCGCCATCGGGGGGCTTAGCTGCTAATCGCATAGACCAGTGTATGGTTGACAGTATTCTCATTACAACTTGAACCGAAATGAACCCGCTAGATCTCAAACAGAGCTTAAGGGATAATATGCCGTCGAATACCGTGCATTAATAATTCGTCGGTATGTCCATATGTGAACGATAGATATGTCTTGTACAAGCAGCCAGCGTTTACTGAATCTAACAACATAATGCTTAGTGACGTCAGCCTGTCTCAAAATGTTATCTGATGTTGCTCGTAATACACACCTCAATTCTAAAGATTAGCTAAAATAAAAATCTTAGAAAGGATAATATATTTTAGACCTAATGCGGATACTTTAATACTATCGATCATCGGATGCTGTAGACAATAGTTTGAACAAAGAAGAAATATATCGTTAAGGGTGAATAAGCACTTTTTTCTGCACAGTCCATGCGTGTTTATTTCGGACTCGACAACTTCTTCATAATCATCTTCGCTCAACAACACGTGTGCTCCAGTAATCACCAACATCAACGTCCACACACACACACACACACACACACACACACACTAACACACATACACATCCACACTCCCTCTCTCTCTCTCTCTCTCTCTCTCTCTCCATCTATATCTCTGTCGATTATCCAGTGATTTATTAATATTCACTGGTGTGAAATTCTACTTTAATTTCTGGAACAAAGTCGTATTCGATTCCACATCAAAATGACAACACGTATGTAATTTCATGAGAAGTGTTTGCCATCAGCAATTCACGGCGAAGTACATACATATGCTTCTGATTCAAATCGTTTGTTCCGCTAGGCTTAAAAAAAGGCCATGCGGTTTTTGATAATCATTATTAGATTATATTCATATAAATTTTATATTCATTTGGTAATGAGAGATAGTCATGAATTTTACTATTTGGTGGACAAGCTTATGAACCTTCCTCAAACGCAGTGTTTGTTTGTTTGTTGTTTGGGGTATGAATATAATCAATTCAGTCGTAGTATTATGGCATGTGTGATCGTATGTATTTTCTGTGATTTTACGCCCATAATGATTCATACACCATAGATTCATAGTCTTGAACGTAATCAAATAATCACGTTTAAACGTCATTGTTTAAAGAACGTAAAATTATATTATTTATAATCATAACTTTACATACTGTATTAAGCTTTGTTTATTTTTCGCTTTTCTCCTTACTTGCACTTGTCATGATTTTACAATATCCCTTGCATTCTGCACTATCTATTTATGTTTTTTATACTTCATCATTAGACTACCATTTTCATTACATGTATGTTTTTACGAAGTAATGTTTTGTACACTGAATTTGTTAACATTGTTTGAATCTTTGGTATTGTTTTACCATTGTTTTTGTTATAGTATTGTGATGTGTTTTTATCTGTCAGGGCTCTCAGTGACAGCTGTAGTTTCTTAACTGAAGAGGCTTCCCCGCATAAATAAAACTAGGAACTAGAAATAAATATTAAAAAAACAGATAAATCAACCACTTAACGTGTTTGTCCTTGTGCTTTTCTTTGTCTCTTACGACTTAGGTCAGATGAAATTGAGTTGAGATCGGTAAGTTTCATGTTTCAGCTATCACACGGGAAAACTGGTGTTGATTTGATTGATCTTACCAACGAAGGTTAAATCGTGTCATCTGAAAGAACTGCCGCGAGCAGCCGATATCACAGCTCTCCTGGGAGAGCTTCGCCTACATCAAATCGGCAATTTCGCAAGCAAGGATAGGTGTATGTGTGTTATACAGTGAAAACTGTAAAAAAAAAAAAAAGACCGCTCTTGGGGGATAAGACATGTTATCAACAGGTGGTCTTTACGAGCAGGTTACTTAAGTCCAGGTTTCAGTGAGAAACATTATTTAATGGGCTCTTTACATTGTGGTCCCTGTAGATACGTGTTCTTTCTAAACTGGTGATCGCTAGAACATGTTGCACTGTATAATGTATAAAGACGCTTATATATCTCCATAGTCATGAAATCTAGTGCTCAATTGATTAGACGTTTTCGTTTGATTTGCCCAAAGCCGTATTCTTGTGTGACGCTTTGCACATGAAGAGTCGAAAGGAGATCTGCATGGACTTACCAACATGGCAAACAAGACGTCGTCGAAAACTAGGTTTCGGACGATCAAGTAATAGTTGTTCAGCTTTGGTTCACACACGAAGCACGTTTTGTGGTAAGGTGTGGAAGCGAGCGAGCCGTTCTGGGAGTAGGACATGGAAAGGTCCGCGGAGAAAACATGTCACCATTTTCAGGCGGTGAAGAACAGAAAAGAGACATCAACCTGGGCTCACGTGTCACGTGTGTGTGGGTGGTTCTGTGAGTCTCCTCTCTCTCTCTCTCTCTCTCTCTCTCTCTCTCTCTCTCTCTGTCTCTCTTTCTCTCTCCCCCCTCTCTCTCTCCCTCTCTCTCTATCTTTCTTTCTCTCTCTCTCGCTTTCTCTCTCGCTTCCTCTCTCTCTCACTCTTTCTCTCTCCCTCTCTCTCCCCCTCTCTCTATCTTTCTTTCTCTCTCTCTCTCTCTCTCTCTCTCTCTCTCTCACACACACACACACACACACACTCCGATTTCTCTATAATCATGTGCGCATGCATGTATGTGTCTAGTGCTACTGTTTCTTCACTGATCTTGTTGCTGTTCTACTATTCCTATTTTCAAGTATATAACATATCCTTTTCTGCTTCTCTCTCTCTGTCAAATTATGTCTGTCGGTCTGTCCCCCCCCCCCCCCCTATCTGTCTCAGTCCCTTTTTATCAGCCTGATGTGTGTCGTCGTAAAAAAAAACTGCAAACGAAACTCCGACACTGCACTGGAGGGTTTAATATTATCTTAGCGGTATTTGAAAAGCGATACCTGGTCTCTGGTCTATCGGGAGATGGGAAAAGCATGAGGGGACATGTGCTTAAAAATCCTGACTCACCAGAAGACATGAACATGGAAACAGATACCAAAGATAGGAAAGAAGAGCAGAAGGGGAGGGGAGGGGGGGGGGTAGCCGGTTGCACCCTAACAAGAAGAGGGTGGCGGTTAGGGGAAGGCAGATGAGAGAGAAATGAGAGATAATAGGACATTATCGACAAAAGGTCAGACTCATGTCGGCTACTTTGAACACATTGCCAGCATTTGTTCAAAACACATTACCACTTTACATCTACATCTTTTCTTTTATCTGACACATTCTTCATTTGACAATTTCAACAGCTTAGTGATACCCTTGTTTTGAAGGAACCTAGTGAATACGACGGTTCGCAATTGGCAACTGTAGGAAAAGTATAAATACACTGTACAACATTCGGTAAACTAACAAATCGACAGAATGCTTGTTTCATAACTCATTCTGTATGTGTATTTATCTTTTCAGTTGTCACTGTGAATGCCGATGAAAGGTAAATTTGGGGAAAAGAGAACCGAACCACGCAATCAATAAAATGCAATGTAACTTATCAACTTTGATTCTCACTAAGAGGTTCTTCGATGTACAGCACTTTGCTCGTTCTTCACACATCATTTCTGCTTATCTTTCTTCCTTTGTGCTATCTTGTCCCCATTTCCTCCCAATCATCGTTTAAGCTCAGTTCCGTCATTTCTGCAACGAGACATCCAAATCGAGACATCGAACCCTGACGGATCTATCAGGTCGCGCAAGACCTAGAAGCGGCGAGGAATCGTTTCACCTCTCCCTTTCTATCTCTCTCTCTCTCTCTCTCTCTCTCTCTCTCTCTCTCTCCCCCCCTCTCTCTCTCTTTCTCTCTCTCTCTTTCTCTCTCTCTCTCTTTCTCTCTTTCTCTCTCTCTATTTCACTATATATCTATCTACCTATCTATCTATCTATCTCTCCGCCTGTCTGATTGTTTGTCTCTTTCCTCCCTCTCTATCTTGCACCCTCTTTCTTCCTCTCTCTCCCCGTGCTCATTTTCCCATTTGCCCTCTTTTTTTTCTTTTTTTTCTATATACATGTATGTATATCTTCTACTCTTATTTGTATCTATCATGTCTTCCCTCTCTTTCCCAATTTGTCTGATTCTCTTTCTTTCATTTGAACTCTCTCCCTCTCTCTCTCTCTCTCCCTCTCTCTCTATCTTTCTCTCTCTCTCTCTCTCCCCCCCCCCCCTCTCTCTCTCTTTCTCTCTCTCACTCCCTCTCAACGATATGCCCCTATCGCATACTGATTCCAGACCATTTCCTATTTGGAGTACGATACGTTAGCACGGTTAAAGGGTGTCAGTCGAGTAATGTCTCCGGAACGAGACAAACGGAAGTCAGCTTTTCAAGTTAAAGAAACGTCTGACAAGCGGACTCGTAGTATCTCATCGCCACAGTAATAGCTTCAATGGGAGCGTGATTGGGCGTGGCCAATTCACCCGGCTCTTTCGGCATCAGGAGAGAAGCTTTCCTGAGCACTCCTAATATCGCGCCGATTGATAATCGCATTATTGAAGCGGTACGGCCAGTGATCGATTAGGCTGAATGAAATTGTATAGTATAGGGCATGGGGCCGGGGGGGGGGGGGGGGTGTACGGTTGATTTGCCGATATTGGACTTGTCAGAGGTAAACATTTACAATGATTTGTGCCCACGCCCCCTATATATCTCGTTCATCCAGCACCTTTCTTCCCATTGTCCCTCTACCCACTTTCTTCCAACACACTCTCACTATATTTACTTATTGATCTGTCTCTCTATTCTAGTCAGATAGTTATCTAATGTATCCCTTCTTATTCAATTGTGTTCCTATCAGTCTCTATGTTTCTCTAGCTCTCTTCTGCTTCATCATTTGATCCTTGCATCTACCTGTTTCCCTTCCCATTGATTGTATTAACTTTATTCACCCCGCTGCCCCCCCCCCCCCCCTCTCTCTCTCTCTCCCTCTCTCTCCTACACAACATCTCCATCACAATATCGGCATGATCCGAAGACCCGACTTTTCTCTGTACCCCACCTTTTCCCTTTCCTCTCCCCCTCCTCCTCTGCCCCCCCCCCCTCTCTCTCTCTCTCTCTCTCTCTTTCTCTCTCTCTTTCTCTCTCTCTTTCTCTTTCTCTCTCTCTCTCTTTCTCTCTTTCTTTTTCTCTCTCCCTCTTCTCTCTCTCTTTCTCTCTTTTTTTTCTCTCTCTCTTTCTCTCTCTCTCTCTTTCTCTCTCTCTTTCTCTATCTTTCTTTCTCTCTTTCTCTCTCTCTCTTTCTCTCTTTCTTTCACTCTTTCTTTATCTCTCTCTCCGTCTCTCTCACTCTCTTTCTCTCTCTTTCTCTCCGCCTCCCATCCTCCTATTCCTCCTCTTCCACCTGTTCGACCTTCCCCTCCCCCATCTTTCTGCCTAACATCTTCCTCTCTCTCTCTCTCTCTCTTCCCTGTCCAACCTTCCCTTGTCCCTCTCCCTCGCGGCTGCAGCAGATACTGACACCATGAACTGGCTAGCTCAAGACGGTATCCTGATCCGCCAACTAATCCTTAAGGAGCGACGATCCATCCGAACAGAGGGATATCCCTCTCTCGTGTCATGTCTCTATTTCTCGGCTCGAGTAGTTTCACCAAGACGCCATGTTTGTTCGCACTACCGCTCTCATTCTTTTGCTATTATATAAACGTGTCCCCTATTTGAAATCATGAATATCGTGAACATCAAATAGCTAATCGACCCTCTGTGTGTTGGAAAAAAACACTGCTGTTATACATAAATCGTGTGTTTCGCTCGTGAAAAATTGGACATGTGTCACTCAAAATACCAAAATAATTGCTTTGATATGATAAAACTTATAGTGATTAGTATAATTGTACAATAACATATTTTGAACGGATTAAAAGACGGCTCGATATTGATCCCTTCGCTAGTAATCTGTGTGTTTGTGGTTAAACTTGATAGTTTGCCATGTTTAAGTGAATGATTGGAAGCAGATAGATCGAGGGAGAGATCCAGCAATGTTAAGGGTGAAAAATGTATAGCTAGCAGGACGGCGGAGAAACAAAGATAAAGCATCGGAGATGGAAGGATAAGACAGAGAAGAGAACGGAAGAACATTGTGAAAAAGGGCAAAAAGATAAAACGCTCACAATTGCACGTAACCAGCTGGGCACTTTCTCCACAAACTCCTACCCACATCAGACGGCCTGGACGGGTAATCGTTGTTTCTATCCGGGACGATTTGCGGTGACTGACGTCATGTCCAAGAGGAGAGAAAGTTAAATTAGAGCCGTTTTCATTTCACTCTCTTTCCGATTACACCGGCCGGAAAATCTATTTACAGAAACGGCGCTCCAACCAAATAGTCGGATGGGTTTCTTTCGAGGGGCAGTGTGGGAGAAATACAGGAGACAAATAAATCTTTGTTCCTCTGTCGTCTTCCCTTTTTCCTCCCTAGTTACCATGGTTCCCTTTCCATTCACATTCCCTTCCGATCAGTGGGGTATTTTGTGTTCCGGCTGTGAGTGTTTAGTCTACCTACTCGAGTCATATAATTACATAATGATAAGAGTGATGTGATCTAACATGCGATACATAGCCAGTTCTCATACACTATAAGAAAGATAAAAGAGCGACACATTTTATCATAGCTACAACACACATTGATGACGAAATAATTTTTGTTACCACCATATTTTGCCCGAAACGATGCAATCAAGATCCTGCTCTTACGTCAAATTTGTGTGGCTTTATTGACGCTAATATTGTGTCGAAATGGTTCTATATTTGTCTTTTTTCTAAGTGTTCATATTATATGCACAATTAAACGAACTTTTGATCTACGTGAAATATTTAATTGGTGTGATCGAGGTATAATGTTATGAGGAACTGACAAGGGCGTAGATTTCGATATGCACTTTCTTCGAACTTTCGGTCCCTGGCACTTGCTAGGTTGAAAAGCTACATATCTAATGCTTTGATCTTCTCTTGTTGCTACTACAATATCGAAGTATATATTACAATTTACACTGGAATGCTTTTCTGATTCATCAATTCAAACTCTACGATGGCAATATATATGTATGTATATCTGTGTATATGTACCACGTTCGACTGACTCTACGTTGACTACGCGACGGATGTTATTCTTGCTTGATCATTAAAACAAATATTGAAGCATAAACAAAGCACATTTTGAAAAAGGCACGTACCAAGACACCCCTTAGTATCCTATGAACCGTGCTTCAATCTATCACGTTTCAAGGCTACAGACGACAGGAGGGGATGGATATAGCTATAAAACTTAGTTTACCTGCGACAACCGGTCATATTTCACGTCCACGACCATCATGTTAGACAGGTTTATTCATCGGGTGTTACTCTTCCTTTCTCGAGATGGCGTGCTGCCCATTTTATACCCCCTGGGGGTGTTCCATCAAGCTGTTCTTAAGCTACGCACGACTTCCCGCACGACTGGTGACCTGTTCTTGTGCTAAATGAGATACTCCAAATTGTTCATGTTTTAACATAGTGGGAGTTGATTTCCTCCAATCCTAATCAAATTTGACAAACCATAAACTTTGAATTCAGACGCTTGTTAACAACACGTATTTCAATTACAAATATCATATGTCAGCTTTAGCTGATTGTAGGAATCAAAATCATTGAGAATCTGATTTAACAAATAAAAACAGATTACCAGTCGTGCATAAAGTCAGACGTATATTACGTACATCTTAGTGAAACACCCCCTGGACCAACACGCACCACGCCCTTGTTTCGTTATATTTATACATAACATTTTACTTCGAGTGCCTGGCACGATTTTCATCAGCTATAAGCCCCAAATAGATACATCAATCCCACGATAGACAGGCTAGGTTATAGCTTCCGTTCCGACGTCACTCTACCAGAGTATCATTTTACAATACCATCGATTGCTACCCCCTTCCCTCTACCTCTTCCATATCTTCAGCTTTGTGCCCTGGGAGACGTCCGCCCATGTTCCGGTGTCTGTTCGGTGGAAATGACTTGGATTGGGGGGTACACTGGACAATGCTGGAGTATGAATATGAACCCGAGGAGAGGGCTGTGTCAGTTTTCTGTTCAGTGACCGAAGAGGGCGATGTTGATAACATCTGGCCAGAGCCGTCTATACATAGACTTTGGCCAACTCGGTTTCAGTAGTTCCAGACAGCTGCATGGCGTGTGTTGCTTTGTTGGGCAAGCAAATAACAAATGAATATGTTGCTACCTGCATGACCTATTGAAACCAAGTTGGCCAAACTCTGTTTATAGACGACTTTGCAACTGGCATCAGAGAGAGAGAGAGAGAGAGAGTAAACGTGCTGCTGTATGTGTGTTCCTATGTTTCATAACAGGCATATATCCTACTTGTATCTAAAAAAAAAAAAAAAAGGAATATACAGAACAACTTTAACTCCACAGTTAACCCCCCCCCCCCCTACACCCCCATATTTGAGATCAAGGATTATAAGTCTCACAGGGTTTTAACTTCACTGACTCCATGGGGTCATTTAAACTATAAAGGGACAGCTTTGAAATTATAAATGCGAGACGGATAATGTTTGTTGTACAGAGCCAAATTCATATTATTGAAGTTAGGTTGTGCTCTAAGTTTTTAGCTCGTGAAAATAAAAGAGATTGGGAAACAACTACAATTCAAGAGAGTCCCAGAAATTATCATTAAACAGAAAGTAAGAATAAATAAGAAATAATAAAGCATTATAAAGACAGAGAAAGAGAGAGAGTGCGAGAAAGAAATCAAGTAAGCAAGAGTATTTTCACATGCAACGAGCGAATGATAAAGACCATCACCTAGTTTCCGAGGTCAAATGTAAAAATGGAATGACATCATGAACCATTTTTTTATAATTTGTGGAATTCATTTCCCATTTTAACTATCTAACAATTATTTCACCTCTGAGATCTCATTTTGGGTTAAGTTGAAAATAAAACATGTAGGCTAGTCATGGCATGCGGTATGCGGGCATGCGTAGGTTCATTGATATCTAGGTTACATACACAAGGAAATAAAATGGAAGAACTATCATAACATTATACAACCACGGGCAAAATAATAAACATGAACAAAATCACAAAAAAAGTTCTAAATTGAAAATTGCATATCACCCCGTTGGGATGCAACCCAAAACGAGCTTGATTTTTTGTTTTTACTGATTCGTGGAATATGGGTTACAAAAACAATTTGTATTGAGATCAAGATTTATTTGTTACATGTGTTATGTTGAGCATTTGGGTTGGTGTTTTTTTTTCTTTTAAAGAAAAAGAAGCGAAAAGGGGAAATCAGAAATAAAATTGATTTCTGGATATCTACGTCTATCCGCATCACAACTCCAGATCTCTCTGTGTCTGTATTTTTGTCCCTATCTATCTTTAGATCTTTTTTCTCTCTCTCTCTCTCTCTCTCTCTCTCTCTGTCTGTCTGTCTGTCTGTCTGTCTCCTACCTTTCACCTCTTGTCACACTTCCATGACCAGCAGTATGTTGCTCTTTTGCCTCTCATCCCGCTCCCTCTCTCTCGTATCTCTCTTCTCTCCCCCTCTTTTTCCGTTTCTCTCTAAATATTACAATGTTTGTCTCTCCCTACCCCCTCTCTCCCGCTCTCTCTCTCTCTCTCTCTCTCTCTCTCTCTCTCTCTCTCTCTCTCTCTCCTATCTCTGTCCTCGGATCACACCATTAAGTTGTTCTTTTTCGGCCCTCCCTCTCACTCCAATCTATGTCGTGTCAGACCACATGCAAATCTTGTCTTCCTCTCTCACCTTCTCTCTCTCTCTCTCTCTCTCTCTCTCTCTCTCTCTCTCTCTCTCTCTCTCTCTCTCTCTCTCTCTTCCTCTCCCTCCTGCTATCATGATCGCGAGTGGCGCCGGAGGGAGAAGGCTCGAGTGATGGAACATACCTATTTTCGTGAAAATGCATTCCGTCACATCTTTTTACCTCGTCTTTCATTTTTCTTTTACGTCTTTAGAAGGGGTAGTGTAGAAAATACAATGCAGCGCAGGTACTGAGTACGTGACTGTGGGGGAATGTTGGATGTGTTTTTTAATATTCTCCGGGGGGTTTCTCGCACCTCATTTTTCACATATTGGTTCTGAGTGCCATGAATGACGATACTGTAGCGAGAAACAAAGACTTCATGACAGTCTATCTGACATGTCAGATATCATAGATCTACTCGCGATACTACTTTGGCACTACTGAGATGGCATAAGACACATGACAAATGATCAGAGTATGATGAAAAAGTACAATAAGGAGACAGATTACATCTATAAGAGGAATGAGGAAAAAAGGAAAAGTAGAAATGAACAAAAAATATAAAGGGAAAGGAGAAGGAGATGGGCAAAAGGCGAGAAAGAGAAGGAGGAGGGGAAGAAGGGGATGAGGAAGGAGTAGAAGTATATAAACAGTGAAAATGAAAAACTATGAAAATAGATATGATGAAACGATGAGAGAAATACAGATTATGGACGCAAAGGAGACGAGGGAATCAGAAACACGCTAGAAAGAGAAAGAAATAGAACAACAAGACAAACAGCAGCAGCAACTTCAAAAGGAAAGAAAAATACATCCAATAATTTTGAGGATATGAGGGAGGCAGACGGATATAAATGAAGTGGGTGAATAGCTCGATACATTTAGGAATCTTGAAATTGGATAAATTTCTCCTCAGTACTTAAACGGTTGTAGCCAAGCCAAGAAACAACAAACAAACTATCGCGATGACGCATCTTTCAGTTCATTTAAGAGATTTCCCGACGGGTGTCCATGACAACCCACCTTGAGCATGCCGAGTCCATTCATTGATGATATATGATATCAGATATCCACTTCCATACACACGATGGAGAGAAGTTACCTTTACGTTTGTCGGGGGTCTGTTTACATCATTTGTCAGAGTAAACGGCAAATTTAAGCTACTCAGACGTCAACGGTTGACATGATACATGCAATTTTTGATATCAAGCAATGTTCAAAAAGAGTGATCTTTAACCATTTGCATCATAATTAACGCTTTCTTGCTTATCATCAAAACAGGAAACATACACAATATTTTGATTTGAAAAGAAAATTACCCCCCCCCCCTTAAAAAGAAAAACGAGGATCCAGAAAGGAAGAACATAAATTCTTATTTTGATACTGTAAATGATAAAAAGGCTCAACAAGATTAATATGATTACAAGGAATAACAAGCGTTCGTCGTAACCATGACAGTATCAAGCTGTTTCTTGAGACAACTGAGCATCGAATATATTTTTCTTTACCCCTCTCCTCTTTCCTCACAATTTTTTGCTTAGAAACGGTGTTACTCTTTATTCACAGGTGTGAAATTAAGTACAAATAAGGGAACATAATTTAGCATAGAAAGGGATTTAGAAAGGATACATTTTCATAGCGATGAAATCGAGCCAATCGTATGACTAGTGTAGAAAGGGCTTCAGAAAAGACACATATTGCAGTATTAGCAATGGAATCGAGCCGATTGCACTGTCTCTCCACTCAAGCGGAGCGATTTTCTTGGATTACCGCGACGGGAAACCGCAAGCGGCAGCGGGAACCGCTTGTGACGGAACGTCCCCTTAATCAGGACACGTGTTTGGAAGAGACAAGCCATCGTCGTCTTTTGGGGGTATTTCGCCTCGAGGTAACGGGGTTGACAGAAGAACAAGGATGGTTCTAATTGACGCGGGCATTTTATCAGTCGTGTCCAGGCACTCATCACTGCTTACAAACCTTAAGGATATTGACCCCAAACACTCTACAGAGGGTCAATGGGAGGAGGGGCGGGTAAGAGCCCCCCCCCCCCGCTTTCCTCCCCTTCCCCCCGTACACACCGAACAAACATGACAAACTTGGATATTTGGCACCCGTCCCATCCCTTAAAATGATTTGCTGTCGAAATGGCCGAAGTAAGTATGATTTCTCTCAGTTGAAAGAGTAATTCTTTAAAATATAATCTTCCGCAACTGAATTGAACATAATAATAATGTCCACGACGCACCCCCTCCCGAATTCAATACGAAATCCACCTATATCAAAGCAGGTCTCCTACTTCGTATGGCCATCAAGATTTTGTCAAAGAGCTTTTTCTACGCTTTTGATATTCAATGAAGAAGATATAACACGTTTTTCTCAGGTCGATTTACATTATTAACACCCCTAACAATTATTTACGAAGACGTCCAATAACATGCTGTTTTCAAGAGATTAAATGTTAGTGTACACCTAATTTCCAGAGAAAAGATTGTTTCCTCATGTTAATGCCTTTGCATCCTGTGTGGTTGTTCACCACCTGTACAGAGACAATATCTGGTAACCTGCGTGTCACTTATGAACATGCCAAGGCTGTCCCGTCATCGTTGAACTGCATCAAGGTGATATGATTATAATAACCTGACAATGTGGCATTGGTTATCTATAATAAAAGAAAAACTATCTGGGCGCAATTCCCTACAAAAAGGGCAAAGTCATCAAAATTTGAAAGGTCTCCAGGGGTGCATGGGTGTAAGGGTGAAACAGGAGTCCCCTGTCACTCACCAACGGATATCCGCAATTTAGTGGAAGTCTGTCTCCGTTCGAACGGACCTTACTGTACTCATAAACCTGCGAACAAGGATAAGATGACGTCAGGTTGGCACACCTTTCCCGAATCTTAAGATGCTCGTATTTCATCTCGTCACCAAACATTTATTTTTTCATGTTTTTGTCTCAGGCATGCAACATTTCCCAGCTGTTCAACGACTGAGGCCGGAGCTATTGAAACAAGGGAAAGGGAGGGAGCTGCTAAAAACATGGAAAAGAAACATCAAGACACACAAAAACACACAAAAAAATAATCTTCCTCTAGCAGTAGTATTTATCTCGTGGTAGAAGTAGTAGTAGTAGTAGTAGCAGCAGCAGCAGCAGTACCACTGCTACTAGTACTAGAATAGTAGTAATAGTAGTAGAAGTAGTAGCAGTAGGAGAAGTAGTAGTAGTAGTAGTAGTAATAGTAGTAGTAGTAGTAGTGGTAGTAGTAGTAGTAGTAGTAGTAGTAGTAGTAGTAGTAGTAGTAGTAGTAGTAGTAGTAGTAGTAGTAGTAGTAGTAGTAGTTGTAGTAGTAGTAGTAAAGTAGCAGTAGTAGAAATAGAATTAGTAGTAGTAGTAGTAGTAGTAGTAGTAGTAGTAGTAGTAGTAGTAGTAGTAGTAGTAACAGCAGTAGTAGTAATATTAGTAGTAGGAGTAGTAGTATAATGTAAAAGTAGAGGTGTTATAATGTCAATATTATTGTGCCTATCATAATTTCTCTCTACATGAATAGTAACAAAATCATGATTATATATATATAACTGGAACTTCAAATGTAATTTGTAATAATGTAATAATCATTTTACACACAATTCCTCTACACTCACAACACAATGATTCATGGACTTCCATTCGTTGGTAGCAGAACAAAAATGGCCGATACACAATATCATGAAACCTCGTTACTGTAAGCTCGGATACATCCAAACGAGAATTCAATCTTGGAGAGAAGATCCATATAAATCGGGCTATTTATCGGAATTGGTCCACTTTTACCTCGACCTTACTGGCCACCAGCTGCCGCAAAGAGCACTTTGTACTTTTCTGCCCGCCTAAATAATTCACCCCCAATATCCGCCAGCCTTCCGAAATTGCGTTTTGAGTTCCTAAAATTACGCCTTGGAGAGTTTTCTGTGAGGAAAGTGAAGACGGGAAGTGAGGAT
This sequence comes from Arbacia lixula, assembly GCA_963669155.1. NCBI lineage: Eukaryota > Metazoa > Echinodermata > Echinoidea > Arbacioida > Arbaciidae > Arbacia > Arbacia lixula. Next base: position 15,280 of record CAVLGW020000155.1, read on the forward strand.
GGGTTGGGGAAGGGGGAGGAGCTGGGAGGAAGTACTTTCCTCTCCCCGTTTCTTTAGGAAAATCGTTTTCAGAGTTGAATGAACCGTTCCAGAAAGAGTGTACGACAGAAGGGCCGGGAGAAGGGGTAGTCTCGCCTCGTGAATATACATGTGAAGGCAGAGAACGGAGTAGAGAGTCGTGACGAAGACTTAATCATATAAATATGTTTGTCGAAATGAATATAATAAGAGGAGAGGATAAAAGGAAATTAAGAGAAAAAACAATATAATAAAATAACCAAGAGAATCGTATAAAGAACTATAAAAACCAGACCCTACATATGCATCAGAGTACTACGTTACATCGGTGCGTCAAGTTAATACTCTAAATTAACATTAATCGTTCAGTCTTCACTGAATGTTTGTATGGATACGGAGTCATTCGTGCGCTGGGTTACGTTCATTTTCAATGGGATTGATAGATTGACGCACTGATTGACGTATGCGTATTTTTGCCACCATGCCTCAAAAAATTCACTCCGTAAATACAGAGTGAGGACATAAAGAAAACTTAATACAAATAAGACAAAGTTTATGAAGAAAATAGGAGAGATAGATGTCATCTTTATGTTCATAGGTGGAAAAGTGACTTTGAGTGTGCCCAAGAGAGAACATGAAGGGGAGGGAGAGAGAGAGAGAGAGAGAGAGAGAGAGAGAGAGAGAGAGAGAGAAAGCCACAGAAAGAAGAAAATAAATAACATAAGGTGCACAAAAGAGGAGAAAAGGTAATGAACATTGTCTCATGACCATTGTGGCATTGTTCTTGGAGGCTGCGTTAAATGACATCGACATCGTGATTTTCTTGAAGATCCATGGACCCAGCTCCTTGTGACACCCATTCTACCTCATCAACCTTCAGCATCTCATTGCCATAGAATCCCCTCTTCCTCTTTAACCGCTTCGGCATGTATCCTCTCCTTGAACTCTCCTAAATATACGCCCTACCTACCCTATACATACCATCACGTTCATGCCCCTCCTCATCGATCTCCCCCCCCCCTCTCTCACTCCCTCTCTCTCCATCTCTCCCCTCTCTCTCACTCCCTCTCTCTCTCCATCTCTCCCCTCTCTCTCACTCCCTCTCTCTCCATCTCTCCCTCTCTCTCTCTCTCTCTCTCTCTCTCTCTCTCTCTCCCTCTCTCTCCCTCTCTCTCTCTCTTTATATCTTTGTTTCTCTCTCTCTCTCTTTCTCTCTCTCTCCCTCTCTCTCTCTCTCTCTCTCTCTCTCTACCACCTCGTTTTCCCTCTCCATCTCTCCCCTGCCTCCCTGCCTCCCCATCTCTCTCTCCCCCTTCTCTATCCCTCTTTTCCTTTCCGTGAACTCTCCTAAATATACGCCCTATATATAATAAATATACCACCACGTTTGTCCCCCTCCTCACGTCTCTCTCTCTCTCTCTCTCTCTCTCTCTCTCTCTCTCCTCTCTCTGTGTCCCTCTCTCCCCTCTCTCTTGCTCTATCACTCTTCCAATGTCTACCCCCTTGTTTTCCCTCCCCCCCCCCCTCTTTCTATTTCCTTGAACTCTGGTAAATATACCATTATGATCGCGCTCCTCCTCAATACTCTGTCTCTCTGAATTAATGAATACTCCTCCCAATGATGACCTTCATTTTTAGTATTTAACTGAACTTTATCCCTTTTCTACACTTTTTTTATGATCTTATCTTTAGTTAACGCCCTTCTACTACTGATCTCTTCTTTCGTTTGTTGCCAGGGGTAGCACCACCCAAAACAAAACATCGCTTGCAGACGACCGACCAAAATACCACTCTGTCATCGCCGGGCTTAAAAAAGCCCGCCAAAAGACTCGGGTGACGTCATCAAAGTAATTACCCGTAAGCAACTGGAAAAGGTTATCCTTTAAGGACATCTAAAGAGTGAGAAAGAAAGGAGAGGTAGAGAGATGGAACGCAATATGATGTCCTCACATTAAGTGATTGGTTATCGCTGTTACAGCGGCTACTTGTTGACACGCTTTCTGGCAGCGAGAACGGCATGGGCCAACAAACATAATATTTATAGTTCGGACGATGACAAAGCGGATTTCGGGGAAGGTTCTTTGACATTAAATTTCAATGACTATCAACATCTTATCATTCCATACGTAAGGTCATTGTGAAGAGGTACGGCGGAGAATAACCCACGTGTTTTGCATAATGTTAAAAGTAATTATTATAGACACGGAATTGTTTTGTTTATTTTATTTATTTATTCGTCAACATTATCGAACGGAAATCTAACGGCATACACATCTCACTACAAGGTATATATACACCACAAATTTAACACGCTCCACACTAATTTGTACAGTCATACAAACTTGAGCCGTATACTTGTACGGCAATTAACTCCGATTAACTAATCCACGTACTCTTTCTTCATCTATTTCTTTTTATTAATGTTTTAATAGCGTATTCGTCTTCCCATTCTTCTTCTTCCTTCTTTCTCGTCCTTCCCTCCATCTTTGCTTTCTTCATCCTAATTCTTCTCCTTCACCACATTCTTCTCCTCATATCTTTCACTAGAATACAGCGCGGATGCTCTTGCCAGCGGAATTTCGTTTATTGTTGTTCTCTTTCTCCAAATAATTCATCGAGAGTTTCTGAGCGTAATTGTGATTGCAATCAATTAGACACGGTCGCTCGGGGCGCTCGTATGTTGCTCTCATCAGTTTGCAGGTTAATTAATACAGCAATTTGTAAACAGTGATTATGGACGATCCATAACATAAACTAGAGAGAGAGAGAGAGAGAGAGAGAGAGAGAGAGGGAGGGAGGGAGAGAGAGAGAGAGAGAGAGAGAGAGAGAGAGAGGGGGAGAGAGAGAGAGAGAGAGAGAGAGAGAGAGAGGGGGGGGGGGGGAGAGGGGAGAGAGAAAGGAAAAAAGAGGGAAAGACAATTCTTCGGAAAAATCAATTCATCACAACAGTGATATTAATCATTCTCGAAAAGACATTTCACAACGGTGGAATGTATGCCCCCCTCTTTCTCTTCTGCTATCACCATCGCCCGTTCTTCTTCTCACACACAATTTTTTGTATCTATTTATCTATCTCTCTCACTCTCTCTCTCTCTCTCTCTCTCTCTCTCTCTCTCTCTCTCTCTCTCTCTCCCTTTCTCTCTTTTATCTCTCTCGCTATCTCTCTTTATCTCAGTTTTGCTCTACCATGCTCTACTTCCTTATCCTTCTCTTTACTTCTAGTACCGTCCTTCCTCATTCTCTCACCATCTCTCCCCCTTCCACCCTCTACACCCGTCTCTTTCTTTCTTACTGCACCCCCCCCCCCCCCTCCCTATTGATGTCTGCATACATTGGCCCGAATTTGACGTTGAAAGCACTAGACGAAATCTTTAACCTACTTGACATGAAGGAGTGTACTCACCGAGTTACGTCTGGTCCAGAAGGGAAGTTACGTCAACCAGGTGTCTTTCACATAAATCTGCAAGATGGGAGAAACGGAAGAAGGAAGTATTATTACTCGAGGAAATTACGGTATGTCCCGGGTGCCAAATCTACTACATATAGGAGGAACATCTTTATTATTGTTATCATTGGATTCGCTTCGAAGCTATGGACAAATACAAAAATAAGATGGCTTTGATGACGACGAAGAAAAAGTTGAGTACAAAAACAAACTGTTATTAGTTTGTCTCGTTCACCAATGATGTCAGACTGGTCTCAACTCCAAACCAAATTTGTCACATCTATGTGAAGAGTTTCACAGCCTGACTCAAAATACAATTGATTAGAGTTTTAGCTTAAACATTGTGAGTATCAAAGGGTTACTAAATTAGAAAAAAAGGTTCCCACTTGTCTATGTAAAATTATCCACTAAAAACGAATTTCACATTCGTTTGCCGCAACAAGGTCTAATGGTCTATTGTTGACTTCCGTACAATCTAAGTTTAACAGCGGAGTCTTTTGAGGCATTTGACTTCTCTGACGTCACTTGAAGGTATGCGGTTTTTTCAAATTTTCGTCAAAATGAGACTTTATTGCGGCAAGCAAAGGTGAAATTCTTTTTAGTGGATAGTTTTACATCGATTAATGGGAAACTTACTTTTCTAATTTAGTATACCCCTTTAACACCGAACAAGGTCATGACCAGATTATTTATGAAAACTTTTTACAACACAATAGAAATATCGATGGTTCTAAGAGGTTATAATTAGAATTTCGTGATAATTGATCAGCACATGGGGTGAGGTGAGAAAAGGAAAGACAAGGTAGAAATAAACAATTTGATATTTACTGTACATGATATGCTTTATTTTACTTAAACCAAACTATAATATATATAAGATCAAAATGGCAGGGTACGATGATACTTTCGATTTATTGTATTTTTTTTTCATTCCACAGCTCATATATACATACACAAATTGAAAAACATACATCAAATAAATGTTGAAATGATATAATAAACTAAGACCGTGCTGGGGTACAAAGAAACAGAGCTTGTACCCTGGACCTCCTCCCCCCTTCCCCAGAAATGATTAAGTAATTATGAACACAATAAAATTGCGTGCTGATCGCAACTAATATAACACAAACATGTACTGCGTTAAAGAGAGTTTGCTGTTTTTCAAGTGCTGCATACAGCTGTACAGTAATGCTAAGCTACATGGAACCAGCCTGGCAGCTCGGAGCACACTATAGTAGTTACCACAATAATGATATTATTCCTCATAATTATGACTATTCCAACGATGGGAAAGTACTAATGCTAATCACGCAGAAACTCCTGACATAGCAGAAAAAAGGATACATTAACTCTTCAGCCACATTTCTACACTTAAATTCAACTTTGAAACTCGAACTAAATTCGTAGACTGGTCCTACCTTTTCAAAGCAGAGAGTAAAGTTCCGGTTGATTATTATGAAATTCAAACGCGTTGTTAGTCCCACGCTTAAAGGTCCCCGCAGACGACACATTGGTACCACGATTATGCAGTCGTAAGGGATTTAGACCGGCATTGTGACGTCACCTTCTTGCCCAAACACGACAAATCCCATTGCCGGTTCCTGCGACCCGACCTACTCAACCAGTATCTGTTGCAGAGTCGTACAACGTGTCGTCTGCCTTGTCTGCGGTGGCCTGAAGTAAGCATGAGACGTAACCAAGCTAACCCATTTCCTATACAGACATTTACAAAAAGCACACCGACGAATATCTATTTCTGATTTTTTTTTCTGCTACATGTATTTGGAAGTTCTCCAACTGTAATGCATTTGGCTCTCTGGAGTATTTCCGTCTCTCGGTTAATCTTGGTTAAAGTGATATGTTCGCAATTAAGCGATCTAGACATGCCAACTTATACAACGCCTTTGACACTTCTTAAGCTCCGTAACCTACGAACATTTCAAAAATCACAGAAACTGAATTGGATTTGACAGGATGAAATCGATCAGCTAATGAAAATGTATTAAATAAATATCTTACAAAGTGAGAAAGAAATAATTAATTCCTTAGATTTGTTGCAAATGAGTGTTATTCTTCCCCCGTGGCTTAGAAACGAACTAGACATGCTAGAAGGGAAACGATTGGAAAACGATCCTGTTGGAGTAAGTACACAATACACCATTGACGAAAGTCTGTACAGATAAATTACGATATCGTAATACACACGTTCATGGATTAAATGCTCACCAACCCATTGTTTGTTTTCCGTTGCTTCCTCTCTCGACATAAGAGTTTGACAAACGTCTAGAATAGCTGGCTGTCAAGTCATCGTCAGCTAAAATGTGCACAGATCGATTCCTGGATATGTTCCAAAAACTAATATTGACTGTCATATAATATTTTCATCGGGGATAGCAACATTTACCAATAGGCCGTTTTGAAATATCGTTCGCTTCTTCTTACATGTCCATCTCGGATAACATTGGTAACAAATAATTTATGGGATCCGTATTTGTTACCTCTTCTATAAAAGAAGGGTATGTATGGAATACAGGCCAGTTAGGAAATACCGGACACTGACTTCTGTCATGCCCTGGCTGCCAGTATTGTAGGGTACACTGGTACATGTAGCTCCATGATGTCCGTTTTCCTTTTGACATAGGCTTACAATACTCTACATATACATACTGGCAGCCAGGGCATGACATATGTCAGTGTCTTGCATTCGCTACAAGTATCACATTATATTACATTGTGTTAAGACATCAACAAAATACATATTCATCTTTTTCCTTATCACATAAATGTATGCACATACATACTACAGTGTATAAGTTAATGCACACAGTAATCATCAAAAATTAGTGTACATGAATAATCGTCAGAGTTGGCACCAATCTTTCTTTTATCAGGATGATCGTTACGGAAGTTGTTGACATGCTTGTTTGACGCGGTTATGATGGCATACTGCTCGTTGCCACCAGATCTCATTGAGAATGCTAGGAGTGTTTGGAAAGTGAAATTACGACAAGGGTCTTGAAGTATTCAAGTATTCAAGAGGATATAATGGCGCGATCGACTATCTTGAACCTCCGCTGAACTCTCCATTTCGGGCAATAATCGAATGGGAGCAGCGAAAAACCCCAACTTGCGATATAAAAATACCTTTTAGTTGTCTCGGCGATGTCCGTGAAGGACGTTGTCGAGATACGTTGTAAGTGCAATGCATTTCATACGTCCTGCGGCGTTTGCTGAGTTGAGCCTTACCCTGAGTGGTGGTACTAGTACAGTATACTGCTTTATAACCATTGTAATTGATAACACATGCTGGACGTGGCACGGTTTCCTTGGGTTGGAGTATAATGACCGGAGATTAGACAAATTGGTCACGTGATAATCCGTTTTTCCTTTATAAAGCGCCACACCCCCTCTGCCACACTTTCGTCCACACACAAACACACACACACACACACACACACACACACACATACACAAATATACACAAGCACATATATACACACAATAAATATATATATAGCGTACTCATACAAGCACTACAACCCCCTCCACAATCTCTCCCCCCCCCTCTCTCTTTATCCTTACAGTGTTCCTACTAAATACATCTCACCCCTCCCCGATCTTACGAAATAATTGTCATCACCATGACAACGATTCACGCCACCTTTTAATCCCCCCCCCCCCCCCGCTGTTCCCCTTCATCCTTACACCGCTCATGCATTATTCACCTCGCCCCTCCCCAATCTCACTCTCACCTAATAATACCAGGGTCCGTGCATGACGATAATTGGTGACTTATCGCCCCCGCTTTCGTCGTCGACCCATCCCCTCTTCGTTTCCTCGAGGATACGTCTTTTTCCTCCCTTCATAAAATGCGCTAAACAAACTCACCATTCGATGATGACAAACATTGATGCAGTAATAGTTCTTGACTGAAATTGTCAAGTTCAGGCACACACGTTGACCTACAAGTTGATGGGGTCGAGAGGCGACAAGTTAGACTGTTGAAAGGTGTAATCGAATCGTTCGTCCGCACCTCTCCGCCTCACTAGCTCCGGGCATCCCTCGCTCACCGGCGACATTAAGGTTGACTTATGTAAACCCAGCGTGCAACCTCTCAGCACTCTATTTCTGGAGGGGCCGAACGGTGCGCAGTCGGCTCGCCGTCGTGCTGGGTGAGGAAGGGGTTACCCCCCGCCTCCCTTCTCTCCGTGTTAGCTCCTAAATATAACCACACACACACACACACACACATACGCACATACGCACACACACACACACACACACACACACACACTCACTCACACACACACACACACACACACACACACACATACACACACATACGCACATACGCACACACATCTACTGTATGCACACATATACTGTACCACAAACGCCCACCCCGATAAATGCATACACACACGCACACATATATTTTATTTTACATACAACATATTTGTCTTCATGTGATTCAGATATGTGCACCATTAATACACACAAATCCCACAGATTTGTAGATCGTCGATTGGCCTGGCACACAAAAGGTTGAGCTACAGATACACACATACACAAAATTATACACACAAACACACATTAACACACATAAACATACACGCAGAAACACACACACACACAATCATCCACACACGTACACACACACATACACTCCCACTTCATCCGCTCATCACATATCCTGGCGCAAAGCTGTATCAGCAATTGCAGGCTCGCGAAGGGGCAGTTTAAGAAGTCGTTTTCTCAGCGTCTCCTTCTCCCTCTACAGTCGTTATATCTCTAGCCTCTAGACTCCAATATATCAATCACAAATCCCTCCAAGCTGGGAAGAAGTCTGCTTCAACTTGACCTTCGCAAAAATCAGCTTTTGGCAAAATGAAATGCTCTCCACTGTACTTGATCGATTTCCATTTGGACAGCCCTTAAATCGTAAAATACCAGCAAGTTTGACTACTTTTTGAATATTTTTTCACCCTGAAAACAAACAAAAAAACATTTCAATATCAGCGATATCTCTGTACCTAATCGAGCACCCTGAAATACCTGGACACGTATCAGCATTTTCGATTGAAATAGACAATATGTTCTTATAATTTATTACCAGGGTATCTCAACGAAAAGTTGGTATCTAATTCGTCCCTAAATAAAACCAATATATACAAAAACAATGTATTACGGCATCCAAATTTACACTAGAATAAAATCAGCAAAATATGCTGATAAAGTATGAATTGTTATCATAACTAGACATTATAAACAATAAATATAAACAATAAGCAATAAGCCCTTGTGGCGGACTCCTCATGAATGATAAGAAGTCAGATTGCATGAGATTTGTTTCTTTGTTCAATCCATGGACTAGAAATAGCCTGACGGTTACGTCGCTGCCCGCTAAGCAATATATTGCAGGTTCAAATCCTCCACGTTTCAAGAGTTTTGTCTTTTTTCTTGTTTATACATTCAAAAAAATAGAGCACGTCATCATTACTATTGGTGGGTGTATATCTAAAATCTCTCTTAAATATAAAAGCATAAAATATAAAATATATACAATATGTTTTTGTATGAAATAGCATAATGGGGACAAAGTGCAAAGACATGTATGTGATATTACATATGAGAATGTAAACATGTATTTTACATATGAGAACAAACATAAATTATACGTCACATTCAGCAAGTGATTTACTCATGTGAAAATTCAATAACATATTCAATATGAAATTCATACATGTTATCACGTCAAAGAAAGTCATTTGAAATTAGAATAGTTCCCATATTCTTAGACGGTGAGTAAGTTATTCATTCCAGTCCAATTACGAATAATCCGGTGCAAAATTGCATTACTGTTATGAAGTAAATATAAAATAAAGCGCTGAAGAGAGAAAGATTCCGCTCTGGCAATCAACCGTATGCGTTTCTATGCTTTTCGATGTTATCAGGTGCATCTTTTCTGAGTTCATATTCATCATTGTTTATGACCATTTTTGTTTACTTCTGGATGCACATGAACCGTCATGCGTATATATATATACCATTGCACTAGGACGTTACCTGGATAACGTTGTTCTTCGAGAAAAAAAGTAATGTGGGTAACTCGATGGGGATGTTTGAATAGGACAGGTTTCACTTTTTACTACCAATGTTCACACTGCCCTCCCACAGGGCAATGGTTCGTGAGGTTTGCCAAACCGCCATTCCCCTCAAACTCATTTCCCAAAAGACAGCGACACGGAGATGGGTTGGATTTCATTTGCATCTACAGCCGACAGGGTCTTTGATAAGAAAAAGGAAAGAGTTTTAATCATATCTTACCCCTTCTCCTTACTTAGCGTCTTCCCTTTTCCATCTGCCCATTTCCATCCACTCCTTCCCAAGCATTTCTAATTTCTTCACCATCATCATTCCGCTCGCCCTCCCTCCTCCTCCTCCCCCTCCTCCTCCTCCTTCTTCTTCTTTTTGTTCTTCTTCTTCTTCTTCTTCTTCTTCTCCTCCTCCTCCTCCTCCTTCTTCTTCTTCTTCTACTTCTTTTTCTTATTATTTTTCTTCTTCGTTTCTTGTATCTCTTCTTCCCCTTTATTGCTCTCTGCCCCTCATCCTTATTCCTTATCCTTCTTCCCCCTTCTCTTCATTCCATTATGATTTCATCCATCCAGTCTCCTTCAAAACATCTCTCCTGCCTCTTTATCTTTCACGTTACGTCTTCTTCCGACGTCGTCCCCTCTTCGCTCATATTCTTTCCTAATTTCCGTCACCCTTCTTCTAATACGCTCTCATCCCCTTCCATCCTCTTCCCTTAACACTCTTCTCCCGGTTCTTTCCTCCTTCCTTCCTCTATCTTCCTCCCATTTCCGGCCACCCCTCCTACTTCTCCTCCTCCTGTCCTCCCCTCCTCCCCTCTTCCCCACCGCCCATGAAAACCAACCAGACCCGAAACCCGAGAAGACCTTCAGCCAAGGCTCTCTGACTTTCGTAGACGCCGAAAATGCAATTAGTCAAAGCACGTCTTTTATTAAGTCATGATCAGGACATATTACCGTCATCTCTCTCTCGTTCCCTTCCAATCCCCCCACCCCACCCCACCCCCATCCTTCTTCATATATTCCTCCGCGTTGCATGCCATGCGGCATACGTTTCAAATAATTACCCTCTCCCCTCCTCTTAGTTTGATAACGTAAGCACGGTAAAACAAAAGGGCGATGCACCTTGATGCGATTTGCATTGTATCATCATAAGAAATGTTTTGTTTCTCATTTCAGCTGTTAAGGATTGAGGTATAGACGATGGTGGAATTTCAATGAATCACAATTCTAATATAACGCCGCGGTCACTGGAATAGCATTAATTGCAGAGGGTGATATTTATGATGAAGATTATGAAGACGATAAGGGAGATGATGTCTGAAAAGATTATGCCTTGTATCCATTGTTTATGAAAGCTGTCTATTTTTGTTTGTTAAATGAATAGAGAATTGAATTGTTGTGAATACTGATAATCATGATAGTTAAGACAATATATGTGGTGGTTATGATGGCGGTGACGACTTCGATGATGACCATGATGAGGCAGAAGATTGTAATATGTCAAGCAAGGTTAGCTTGGTGGTTGTGGCGATGCCGCTGCAGACCACGATAACGAGTATGGATAACGAGTATGACGATGATCTTAATTAAGAAGATCTCAAAAAGGTTTAGAAAGCTGACTGCGGGGCAGGATTTGTGGTTATGTCGATGACATGAATGAGGCTGATGAAGACGTGGGACGATTACGCTGTTGGTGGATGTGACGATGATAACTATAATGAAGAGGATGAAAGGGAGGAGATTTAGGATGGTGATGTTGTGGCTGATGATTATGATCATTATAGTAATGGAGATGCTAAGGATGAAGGAGGAGGAGGAGGGGGGAGGAGGAGGAAGAAGAGGAGGAGGAGGAGGAGGAGGTTGAGGAGGAGGAGAAGGAGGAGGAGAAGGAGGAGGAGGAGGACGACGAGGAGGAGGAGGAGGAGGAGGAGGAGGAGGAGGAGAAGAAGAAGAGGGGGGAGAGGAGGAGGAGGAGGAGGAGGAGGAGGAGGAGGAGGAGGAGGAGGAGGAGGAGGAGGAGGGGTGGAGGAGGGGAAGGAGGAGGAGGTGGAGGAGGAGGAGGAGGAGGAGGAGGAGGAGGAGGAGGGGGTAGAGGAGGGGGAGGAGGAGGAGGAGGAGGAGGAGGAGGAGGGGGTAGAGGAGGGGGAGGAGAAGGAGGAGGAGGAGGAGGAGGAGGAGGAGGAGGAGGAGGAGGAGGAGGAGGAGGAAGAGGAGGAGGATTAGGAGGAAGAAGAGGAGGAGGAGAAGGAAGAGGAGGAGGATGTTGAGGAGGAGGAGGACGTTGAGGCTGATGACTATGGTGATTATAACAACGATGATGCTAAGGATGATGTTTGGGATGAAGATGATGAGGAGGATTAGGGTGAACATAGACACTTCTTCTTTCCGTTGATCGAACAACTCTGTGTCTATTCTCCCACCCACTTCATCGATCTTGCATACGCCCCCTTCATCACGCTCACGTGTTTAGCAATCAGCAACAGGCCGCGTTCCGCAATTGTATCTCCCGATCGGCGAATGTCCCAGACGGGAGGACGAAGGGAGGGGCCGGTGCCTGCAGGAAACAGAATACCACTGGAGAAAAACTAAATATAGGACTACCTTAACCTACATGTGTATAGACAGCAACCTTGTCTCTATTACAAGCCCACCAGTTCTCACTTCATGTGGCCTTTTACTCCTCTATAGCGGCTGCCACACCGACATGGTACCGTCGCATCTAGCTTCTGGGATTGGACCTGCACTGCACGCATGGTCGTGTCCAACTCCGTGCCTGCCGATGTTGTCGGGTGAGGACACGCACTAAGTTTTACTTTAAGTACTTGATGGTGTTGCTTCGATACCAAGAACATTTTATTTAACACCGATGGAGTTAAATTCAACACCATGTGTACTTTTAACACCAAGTATTTTGTTCAAGAAATATCAAAATAATCGCAAATACATAAATGGCAGAGATGTCTGGTTGATTTTAAATATTGCGAATTCAAACTAAAAAATAGAGTCTAGAGTCTAGAACTCACGAGACAAGTAAGTCTTTCATTCTCCTTCGTGTTTCGTTATATGAGATATCCGGGGAAGGTGAGAATGATTAATCTGCTGATAGCCAGGTCCGTTTACTGAATAATGTTGCTTGAAATCAAAATGACTGGAAGCAAGTTTACTGCTACTAACGGGGGATAACAAACAAATGAATTCAAATAAAACGCAAGTATCTTCAACATTTCGGTCATTGACAATGTATACATGTTTAATTTCAGTACATCACTCTTGACAATGGAATAAGGCCGAAATGTTGAGCATGGTACTCTTTTCCGACGGTTTTTCTTATTTGTTTGGAGTTTCAGCTCCACATTCAGTGCCATCGCAACCTCCTATACACCCCCTTCCCTCTTTCTCTCTACGGATATATATATATATATATGCATGGATCCCGCATTAGGGAGACATTCCGGTGTTATTATACCTACCTTAGGGAGACACCCGCGTAAAGGAGACATTTTTGTGTCTCCTTAACGTTTTGACACCTCATAATACAGTTATCCATGGATCACGTGTCCAAAATGCGTCAAGAATATTCATGTTAACACCGTAGCTCTATGTTGGCATTGTCCATTCGATACCAGGGTACATCAATTTAAAGTAGAAACTGTTTCAAATATTAGGGGGTATACTTTTTTTTTTTGGAAGTTGTTATAAAAGTGTATTACGGAGACACAAAGTATATTGGATATATCTCGCTTTCTCCGGCCTATATGTGTGGGATATCCATACCTAAGATCACACGTGATTGTACCAACGTAATGATGTGTAACTTGTTCATCAGTTTTTAAAGGATAAAGATATATCCCTTATGGTGTGAAAAACACCCTCTTTTTAAAAGTAATTAATTCCATCGCGCTCATGCGCAGTAAGATATACATATATTTGCCGAAAGGTCTCCCTTGAACGGTATGTTTTAGCAAAAAGTGTCTCCTCAAAGCACCCCTAGCTAGCATCACACACGCGACGTCAGTGGTATAAACTCCCCGGGCGCTTCGTCGGCGAGACGGTGCGCAGCTCAGCTAGCTAGCAGCAAGTATCCAAGTCGTCATCAGAATTAATTTATAATTATAAAGGTAAGTTAGGAATATCCCATATTTAAACAGATCCTTGTCTCTATCTAGATCTACGCTAGAATCCAAACCGGCGCTAGTTCATAAGTGTAGACCTTACTGCGATCAGCCCGCTCACGCAGCTCCCGCTGCGCGGGAGCAGTCCGGTCCGGGGCTAGAGTAGACCATACTGGCGCCGGCAGCCTAGGCGGATAGCTACCCGTTACTCGCCCGTGGAGAATCCGTGCTATACTAATCACGTCCCCAAAATCAACTGAATCATTATTCAACGGCAAATAAGTTGTCTATATAGGCCGGGTTGGGGTTAGGGTCAGGGGTAGGTTTAGAATTAGGTTTAGTGTTAGGGTCAGGGTTAGGTTTAGGGTTCAAAGTCATAAAATTAGTGGGATATACCAACAGTTATTGCATGATCTGGCGGCTGTGGCGCTACTTTCTGTATGAATTCACTAATTCAGATCTGTAAATTTCTATGCCAGTGACATCTCACTTAGAACTTACGCTAGTAGAATTAATGATGCTAAATCGTTTCTCTAAGAGAATGCTAAGTCGGATATCAGTGACAACTCGTGTATCGATACCGGATCAGAATTTTCAGACAAACTAGTAATAGCCTTTCTCATAAAACTCCGCAATAATTGATAAAATGTCAGGTTGAAAAATCATGATTTTGTTAAATATGGGGCGAGGTATTGTTTAAAACGTTGATTAGTCTATAACGAGGACTGTTGTGCTATCAATCTCTCATTTTCTTCTGTTAAATCACTTCATTGATTTTCTAGCTTTCATGCTTTCCATTTTGGTCATATTCATAATATTGAAAGATACCTTTAAATATACTATATGCAAACATGCCATTCTTAAAATAAATGTTTGAATATTGAAGAAAGGGGTTATCACATGCATATGTTGATATTCACAACTGATGCAAAATCTCAATCAAATGTAGACTTAATCATTCAAAAAGAAATAAGCAAACACAAGTGAATTTTCAACATTTAACAGTGTTAATATGTCGGCGTGCGTAGACTAGCCCTCTGATCTATGGAATGCTCAAATGATACTCGATATTTTGAAATATTTGTTAACCTTTTTCATTAATTTTGCCTTCAATTGAGTGATGTTAAACAAGCAAACCCCTTTCCCTGCCACAGCTGATTTAATGCTTAGCAAATTCTGACAAAATGCAGCAGAAATGTTATCATAGAACGCACATTATGCAAATTCATTCACTTTTCAGTCCGAATTACGCAACTCAGGTTTCCATAAGTCACTATTGTTCTCAAGGATTGTCCGATCAAGAACAATAGATGCGACAGTGTCTGAGCAGTTCCAGCATTTAGAGCTGAGGTTAGAGTTGTAATAGCTTCGAGAATCACCTCAGTGCTAACTATCGGAGTTAGAGCTGAGGTTAGAGCTGTCATCGTGTCGAGAAACGCATCCCTAGTCTTCAGACATCTGTTTTCCCTCTGCATGGCAAATACTGAAATAGTATATAATTGATATTTATGTATCATGCAGCTAACATTAGCTTTCCAATTAAGTATAAGTGGGTTCGGACAGGGTCTTTTAAGATATGATGTTTTGGATTAATTAGATGCTCCTCGAGGAAAACTTCAGGCAGAGCTATGTTAAAGTCCAGAGGGATCGAGCACACATAATTGTTTGGGTTTGTGTTGCTGACTATTCCTTACTCTCTAACTTTATTGAATAAGTTACACATTTTTTAAAGACAATATTAAGAAGGTCTATGTTCTGAGGTCCGTTATTACTGTATAGAAATTGAGAAATGTGTTTTATATTTTTTTACCGGTCTACAAGTAGCATTCCATGGTTTAGTCCATGGTGTGAATAAACCTCCTTTTGTGAACACGTGTCTAAATAAAGACCTGGTTATTTCATTCATAAACATTTAGAGATTGATGATTTCCAATATTCAGGTTTTTCAGAGAAATTAAGCAGAAGTGATGAAATTGAATCTGAAATGATCGTGAGTATGAGATGATGATACCCTGTAAATGATGTTTTTACCAGAAAAACAAAAACAAAATTAGTCTCCCCATCCCCAAAGAAAATCACATCAAAGTGTGTTTTTGCTTAAATGAATGACCTTGTTAGCTCTTTTCAGTAATACCCAATTAGTCCTGAGAGCTAGTGCATGTGATTCTGGAGTATGTACTATTTAGGTTTTGTTTTGCTCAGGACCACTTTCCATTGAAATGCCCAACTCTTTTTCTTATCTCTTCAGCATTGATACATGAAAGTGAGAATTTAGGGAGGTTTGTCAATGACGAACATGTTCATCCAAGTTATGTGATGATGAAAGTCATGCTAAACAACACTCCTCACATGTGTCTCTTTGCAGGAGGGAAAAGAGGACAATGCAGAGAACCTTCCCTGGAGACAGGTAACTATTTGTAAAACAAAATGGGTCATTGAGCGATTGTTTTGTTGCCAACTTTCATACAAATATTCTAATAATGTGCAATATTTGGTAATTTTGAAGATTAAGAGGATGTTAGCCTTCTGCAACACTAAAATTTGAAGTTGAAAATCTTGTTTGAAAATTTGTTCAGAAAATCCATTCTCTAGACCTGTGCGTCTTCATTAGCCCAATCAGATGTAATAGTGAGCTAGTTTGAGGATCCGGGGAACTAGCCTGAAGTTGCAATCCCGTCTTCATTCGCTCAAAAGTCGCGATGAGTAAGCTCGAAACTGGGGATACATGAATTATCCCGATGTTCGCACATACGCAGTGTGCGACGGAAAAAGGCCACGACTGCATGGCTTTGTTTGTGAGCTCTCATTCACGTACGTATAAAAACCTATTACGTAAACAATGCCTCATGCACGCTGATGCATGCCGGGATTGAGAAATTTTCAGGCTAATGAAGACACTCCGAGCTAGCTCTAGCTAGTTCACAAACTAGCTCGAGCTAGCTCCATCTAGCCCAAGATTTCTTGGGAAATTTTCTCTACCAAATAGCTAGCTATTTTGCCTGATCTGGCTAATGAAGACACAAATAGCTAGCTATTTCGTGCTCTGGCTAGGCTATCCCAATCAGAACTAGCTACAGTAGATATTTCGCCACATCAAGCTAATGAAGATGCACCTTCTGAGAATTATGACTTCTGTTTTTATAAAAGG
>CAVLGW020000156.1:0-31629 GCA_963669155.1 Arbacia lixula
GATTGTGGTAATTATTTCTTATGTATTTTATTGTTTTTCAATTTCCTTATGTATTTCTTTGTTTTTCGTCAAGCGTCTTTTGCTATTTGACAGAATTACAACCACATTTCATTTTATATTGCTCAAAATTATTTGAAACAATGATAGGACTTATTAGAAAAGTATTTACATAAATTGGAAAAGCTCCTGATTTTATCCATAGGGTTATACACAGTCATATAGAGAAATAGCGAAATTTCAGTGACATGTGTTCGGTAAACGTAATCTGACACCCACACGGTAGGTCCGATCGCCATAAATTTGGTATCAAAATTTGCGGGAAGGATCAGAGAAAAAAGTCAAGAAATTTCGTTTCGAAATATTGTGACGTTAGGAAGTACCGACAAAACTTCGCCAGGGGAGGGCCATAATGCCCCCCCCCCCCCCCCCCCCCCCCGGAGTCTCACCTGGATGACAGCGACAATGATCCCGATGATGCCTAGAACAGTCCCATACGTAGACACCTTGGCGATCACAGCAGATCTACAACCCTGCAAAAAACAAACAAAGGAGGGAGAGGCATTAAAAACAGGGTACCCTTTTTGCCAGTCAAAACAATAAAAGTTTGTAAAAAAAAAACATGGAAAATGGAAGATACAGTTGAACACCTTCTTCATGATGACCAGATATATCACCAATAGATTGCAATCAGATGGTAGAAAACGTGCAACACAAACTCGCGCTGGATCCAAAAGGTGATTGTGTGCCATACATAAATTTCCTGCACCACCCTTTAAAGGGAGTATACTGTACTGGGAAGACAAAAAGACTTCAAAAGGTGATTGTGAGCAATCTTCTTGCCAATGGTCTTAAATTCGTGTATTGTCCATTTTAGAAACTTGCTGAAAGTTATTTGCTCTCATATGATTCACCTTTGGAATAATTAGTGATTTAGTCACAAATCCTCAAAATGTTCGGCCCGAACAATTTGAGGATTTGTGATTAAATCACTAATTACTCCAAAAGTGGATGGTTTTATACTCCCTTTAAATCAGTATCAGTCTTATTATTCTGATAGTATGTGCTTTCTTTGTGTCCAGCACAGATATCTGATAAAAAAAGACATTCTGCTATTTCGAGCCGCGCATAAAAGATTTTCTGGTTCTAGTTCTCACCCTGTGCTAGGAAATGGAGCAGGGATGCTCCTCAATGCGGTTGCAAACGGGACAAGGCTGAAAAGCTTATTATACTGAGCCACATGTTTTTTTTTCTCAAACATCACGCGCAAGTCAGGGTGCGGCGTGTACGCGTCGTTAGCAAAAGTCGGGTCTTTCAAACCAACAAGTACAAACATGTATGGCACTATGCATTGTGTGACAACATTTAACACCAAAATAGATGGCTTTGATAGGCACCCAGTGTGACCAAATTGACATACCGGTAACACAATTTCAATCACATCATCAGCATGATTACTGCTACTAAGAAAGCACCAGGACTAGTATTTGCGTGAGACAACTCAAAGATACTACTAATGAGAAAGCTACAACTCACACTCAGTTGGTCAGGGACCGCCATTGTTTCTTTGATCTCTGGCGGCCACAAGATGGCGTAAACTTACGTGTTACGATCTCGTTTATACGCGCTTTACGCCGCAGATCAAAGAAACAATGGCGGACCACATCTAACAGAGTTTGCTAGTTGGAGCCTTAGCTTTCTCATTAGTGGTATCTTTGAGTTGTATCAGACAAATACTACTCCAGGTGCTTTCTTAGTACTGGTAATTATGCTGGTGATGTGATTGAGATCGTATTACCGGTACGTCAATTGTATCCCACTGGATGTCTATCATAGCCATCGATTTTGTACTTGAATGTTGTCACACAATGCATGTGTGTACGTGTTGGTCTGAAAGACCCGACTTTTGCTAACGCCGCGTACAAGACGCACCCCGACTTGCGCATGATTTTAAAGAAAAAAAAACATGCGGCTTACACGCCGGTCAGTACAGTACTTACCGTATCATAGATCACTGTATTGTAGTTTCCTGTCGCCTTCTGGCAGGCTGGCAATTCGTCTTGATTTTTGCAACAAGAGGCAGGAACGATATCCTTTTGTGTAGCAGTCTGGTTGGCGTACCATGTGGTCGTCGAGTACATAGATACGGCTTCGGAAGCATTACCCTTCACACCACAGCACATGAACTACAAAGGGGAAAGAGGTGTAGGTAACAAGAGGTAAATATACATATCACATAACACTTTCCAGGATTGATTCAACACCAGAGTAGGCATATCCTAATGTAGATTCAACACCAAAGTATACACTTGCTATTATTGATTTAACACCAGAGTATAAACATTCTATTGTTGTTTCAACACCGAGTAAACACTTCACATCATTGATTCAACACCAGATTATACACTTTCTATTATTTTTTCAACACCAGAGTATACACTTCATATTGCTGATTCAACACCAGAATTTTGCAGAACTCTACTCACAGTTTCCTGGATGAAGTCCCAGCTCTCTGTAACAGCATCATTTGCCGTGCCATTCACACCATAGTTGTAGCGCAGAGTTCGCGTCAAGTCCTCCTCCACATCAGTCTACAGAACAAAGAGAGAAACAAGAAAACACACGTTGAAAAAAAAATGTAGGCATAAACCCTGGAGAAAGGCTAGAGAGCTCTACCCTGTAACAAAGAGAGATGCAAGAAAACATATTTTGAAACGAATCTGTAGGTATACAGCCAGTATTAAGAATAGTGAACTCCACCCTGTAAATAAATAATAAAAACATTGTCTGCTTTCTGGCAGCAATATAACCACCAAACCATTTCTAGTCAACGGAAAAATTCACAATGAAATAGTCTCAGATGATATATTACATCAACTCTCCCCTATTTTGATGAAAAAAAGAAACAAACCCCCAAACTGGCTAGTGATCATCATTTGTCTCGTAATGTATGGTATACGGAATCAAAAAAGATCACAACGCTTCGTGCACCGCTGCAAAACTTCGTCAGGTGTGATGCAAAATTGTAGTAAGTAGGGGTTTAAATACCCTGTGGTCAGTGCAGCGCACTAACCGAAATCTGCTCATAGATGATCCAATACTAACGGCCTGCGTATCCGGGTACTAAACCAACCATAGACTGCTGGTGTTGCTCGCATCCTCCGGCGGTAACAAGTTACCGACAAAGGACAAAGGGGACAAAGGCACTGGTCGGTAGTTATGGGTGACCAACCAGTCCAAGGGCCGCTAATAGGTGCGCATTGTTGGGCGGTAACAATGGCTAGCTTCAAACTAACAACAAGCTACTATGGTGTGTCAACAGGTAGTTGGGGAGTGTCATGGCTAGCGTACCTTTCGAATCCAAAAATCGGGGATATCGATCCCGTTGTCTCGATTGAAATTGTTGGGTTTGAGACGGATATTGATGGCTTCCTTTACCCTACGTGTGTACCAGTGCCATTCTTGGGCGATGCACTGAACCCCCAAACTGTTGTGCATTCAGTACTGAACTTCTTATACTCTGATTAAAATTTGTTTGGTAACATCTCAAACGTTCTCTTAACTGTGGATATGTTCAGATAGATAGATTCAATACAATTTAATTCAATTGAAGTTTATTGATAAAAATATACTGATTACTTAAGTTCAGAGACTTGCTTCATTCATTTGACGGCAAATAAATAAATAAATAAATCACATGTGTGTACATAACAGATATCAATTACAATAAAAACTGAGACTAAGTTGGTACAGTAAAATCATATTGCAACATCATCCTCATACAAGTTATTACACAAAGCTACGGTTAAAAATATTATGGATCTTTAGAGATTATGAAGCTAGTAAACATTCAGGGTTCCTAGCACTTTAAGGAAACAAAATTACTTGATTTTTCCCTGATTAAGTCTCAAAATTCCATGATAATTACTTCAGCACATGTCCAGTTTCACATGTTTTCTATGTTGTTGCAGTGAATTATTTGCAGCATAAAACATTGTAATGTAAAACTACATGTAATGAGTACAATTACATAGGCATGCAAATATTCCCTGACTTTTCCCTGATTTGAGGCATTTTTATCAAATTTCCTAAATTCTCCCTGACTGGAAAAAAGTAAAATAATTTTCCCTGATTTCCCTGATGGGCTGGGAACCCTGACATTGCAAGACGGACTGATAGTTATTCATGTTCAACGATAGATGAGTAGATAGATGGAAAGATGGATAGATTGATAGATAGATAGATAGATAGATAGATAGATATATGAGTAGATAGATAGAAAGATGGATAGATAGATAGATAGATAGATAGATGGATGAATAGATATATAGATAGAAAGATGGATAGATAGATAGATAGAGGTAGATGGATAGATGATAGATAGATGGATAGAAAGATAGATAGATAGATAGATAGATGGATAGATAGAAATGACATCAACTCTTAAAATGTACCACGTACCTTCACATAGAAGTAGAGAGCAATGCAACCAGCTGCCAACTCAATGATGAAGATGACCACCAAGAAGAAAACATACTGTAAAAACAACCAAATAAAACTACAGTGAATGACTGAAATCACTCGCTGTTGTAATGCTGTGAACATATTCACACAAAGATTATACCAGGCATAACTGTCGATGAGAGGGCTTGATCAAAATGGTACTTAACCAAGAAGAAAACATACTGTAAAAACAACCAAATAAAAATTTGGGTGTACCTGTCAGAGAAAACGCTTGATCAAAATTGTATTTGCTGCCATAACCATGAAAATATGAATAATAAAAAAAGTTTTGTATAGCACATATAGACAATTGGACATAGCCATACATGTATGCCTCTCTTTCATGCGATGTAGGGTGTATTACTTTTAAAGGGCATATACTGTACTGGGAAGGCAAAAAAGCCTTCAAAATGTAATTGTTAGCAATCTTCTTTCCAATGGTCTTAAATTCATGTATTGTCTATTTTAGAAGCTTGTTGAAAGTTATTTGCCCTCAAATGATCCACATATGGAGTAAACAATTATTAATGATTAAATCTTCAAAATGTTCGGGCCAAACATTTTGAGGATTTGTGATTTAATCACTCATTACTCCAAATGTAGATCATTTGAGGGCAAATAACTTTCAACAAGCTTCTAAAATAGACAATACATGAATTTAAGACCATTGGCAAGAAGATTGCTAACAATTACATTTTGAAGGCTTTTTTGCCTTCCCAGTACAGTTTATGCCCTTTAATCTTTTGTGGGGGTTTTTGCCAAACCCTCACTAACTAATTTCTTTTGTGTTTATGCTTTTATTAAAACCAACCTATCTTCAGTGTGGACATTCCTTTTAATTACTGGGGTAAAAAATGTTTAAAAAATCGAGGCCTAGGCTTTCTCCTCACCATTCCCAAGCAGCACTTGTTCTCGTTCTTGGCCCCACAGAAGCCAAAAAAGGACACCACTATGACGACCAAGCCGGCCACTAAGAGGATGTAAGCGGCCTGCATGTGCAGGCTGTCGGTCAGCAGGGACGTCAGCGCTTTGGAGTCGCTATCGACGATCACCCAGATACCCAAGCCGAGCAGGATGATGCCTCCAATCTGCGATTATTATGTAATAACAAATAACCAAATAACAATATCAAAAAATCTAAAAATGACAATTATAAAAAAAAAAGTAACAAAATAAAAAATAATAAATAAATAATCGCATGTCATGCCCAACATTTTTCTTACCTCCAGAATTACTCGTTGATACATTTTCTGTGGCTAAGATATTAGGAGGGGTGTCAAAATGCCTCCCCCCCCCCCCCCCCCCCAGTCAATACTTGCTCTCAAAAAGCCCAGGCAGAATGGGGGTAACGGGGACAAAATAGTCCTTTGGTCTGTGATGAAAACCGTTAAATATCCATTTGCTCCGATCATTAAATGATATATGCTGAAAATGAAAAATGGTAATTTTAACAGCCATCTGGCAGTCATGTATAAAGGACCAAGTGTATCAAAGGAATCAGCGTCTACTTACTAGAAAGAGAAAGTTGAAACAACATAGAACTCCTCGGCAGAAGTTTCCGCCCCACGACAGCTTTTCCTTGATATCCTTGCCCATTTTGGTGATGAGGTGCTAGATGTGACTCTAGGGTAGACTTGAGATGGAAATTCTAACCTAAAACAACAAGACAGAAAACAAAAATATTCATATATTAATTATGCATGAGAATAAAAAAGATTGTGGTACATCCAATACAGCCATTTTCGTAATGTATTCACATCTTTCCCCCCCCCCCCCCCCAACTGCCTGGTGAGGCGTTATTGCATTCACCTGTTTTGGTGATTCAGTTTCAACGGAAAGAATAAATCATTTTCATAGAGGTATGTGTGTAAAAACATGCTCCTAATGATCAAATGCAGAGGTAAATTTGTATCTTTTTGAGGAAAAAAAAAACATCAATACACAACACAATGGGAGAGCAACTCTTAATCAACACTTTCTTATCCTTTGACCATTTGACGAATCCCATTTGCAAAAGTCATGTAACTCGGCAGGAATCAGCAGTATACCCTTTAAGAACAATAAGGTATGAAGTCTCACTATCAGAGCTTCACACACATTTGCAGGAAAACTGAAACACTATCCTTGTTTACGTTTGAAAAGCACTGACCAAAGTCTACATTCGTAATTCATTTATAGGTGAGAAATTCTGATCTTCTTCCACTTCCCTGGCTTTTACCACATTTTATTTGTTTCTACTTGCAAGGGACACCCTTAAAGATTGTCCGTCCCTTTTGCAAGCATAAAATTTGAAATCGTCTATCACGATCGTAAATTAAAGAAAGTGTGATTCAAGACCATTTCTAAGAATAAAGCATGCTGAAGCTTTCTGTATATGTAAAAATTTCAGCCGTTAAATTTCAAACCGACTTTTTTCGTACTACGAAAAAAGTATTAGTCTTTGTTACAGTACCTATGTGGTTATTGTGCATGTGTGAAATCCTAATTTTATGAGTAATTACCAAAACTTTGGAGATGATTTCTTCTATAGAACATTTTTTTTCATAATGCGTTTTATAATTTAATAAGCAGGTTAATCAATAAAGCAGATATTTCAACACAAACTGCTAAGAGCCTGAGGTAAAGACTATTAATCAGACGTTGTTTACGTGCATTATTTGAATTTTACACTACGTATCAGTTTCACATTATGAATATACGGCTTGCTAACACTTCTCTTTGTTTTGCCAATGTTTCGATGGTTTTGTGATGATCTGAAAAAGGGACGGGCTGTCTTTAAATCTTTAAATCTTTAAATCATGCAACATAAAAAAGGATTTAACATTGCATATTACACACTGGTCAAAGATCAAAGAGTATTATAATCCAGACCTTGTAATGCAAAAGAGTGCCTGCTGCCGTGTAAACAGTAACACCTAAATATCAAATATATTATACTATTTTATGACATGCAAACTATGGCAAGATAACAACAGATAGAACAATAGAGGATAGTCAATACATTATACTTATTTGGCCTCGCAAGTATATTATTCATATATAAGGGATGATAAGGATATGATATAATAATAATAATTGCATTTATAAAGCGCTTTATACGGGCATTTCTAAGCGTGCTGGTTTTCAATTTGAACAAAAGTACAAAACTTTTTATTGGGATTATAATATAATTCATATAT
Organism: Arbacia lixula; assembly: GCA_963669155.1. Lineage (NCBI taxonomy): Eukaryota > Metazoa > Echinodermata > Echinoidea > Arbacioida > Arbaciidae > Arbacia > Arbacia lixula. The sequence goes on from CAVLGW020000156.1 coordinate 7,680, forward strand.
AATGGATGATATGGATATGATATAATAATAATAATTGCATTTGCACATGTATAAGGGCATTTCTAAGCACACTGGTTTTCTCTTTTAATAAAAGCACTACACTTTATATTGGGATTATACCAAAAAAATGCTTCATTATATATTGGGATACACAAGTGATACAATGCCTCGTATGGAAATGTGGAAGTAAATGTATGGTTAATATACAAAGGCCCAAAAGTGTATGTGGGCTGGTTATTTTGGACTCAGATTCTAAGCAGCATAACTTCCATATATATAATCTGGACAATAGACAGCAGGCTATGAATAAACTTCAAATACCATAATGGACACAGCTAAGCCACACTCATTCCTGTGGTTATTGTGTCCATGGCAAATTCTCATATCCTAACTGGACTAGGGTTTACAAAGCCATAAAATCTAACTGCGAGTGACCGGTTAAAATCTATGTTGGTGATTTATTATAGGGCAACATGGAAGAGTGCTTCTACATACATGTAGTAGGTGAATGGGCTGCTGCATCAGGAATGCATAAATAAATCCATCAATCAAAAGTCTATCCAAAATTATTTCGATTTTTTCCACGTCATCTCTTACTTCAGAAATATATAAATTATAAGCCATGTGTGAATTTACTCATTCAGGACGAAGGGCTCTTTAGAGCAAATCTGATCACTATTTGGCTTTTAAATTGGCAACTCTTCTTCTTTTAAATGAAATTTTAATTGGAAAACAGAGTGTTAATTCCCTTTTAAATCAACAAAAAACATCAAATTCATTCAAGTTAAAGCAAAAATCATGCCAATTTGATGAACAAAAGTTAGGATTTTAACCTTTTCAGCATCTTACCAATTTGACGATTTAGTGATCATTTGACCCTCATTTTGCCTTGAAAAATAATTTCGAAGGTAATATCACAAAATACCCAAAATGGACTCATCTTCAGTGCAGAAATGTCTACTCTTTCATGTGATAAATCATGCATCGTTTATTGTTTTTAAGATTAATAGTTCATTGATATCAAAAGTTACAGCACCGAACCGCATATTTGTGGTACTTGATCTCGAATGGAACACACAACCACTGAGCTACGTGTACATGTACAGTATGTCTGCCACATAAGGGATGGATTTAAAGATTGTCCGTCCCTTTTGCAAGCTTAAAATTTGAAATCGTCTATCACAGTCGTAAATTGAAGAAAGTGTGATTCAAGCCCATTTCTAAAAATATAGCATGTTGAAGCTTTCTGTATATGTAAAAAATTTCAGCCGTTAAATTTCAAACCGACTTTTTTCGTAGTACGAAAAAAGTATTAGTCTTTGTTCCAGTATCTATGTGGTTATTATGCGTGTGTGAAATCCTAATTTTATGAGTAACTACCAAACTTTGGAGATGATTCCTTCCATAGAACAATTTCTTTCATAATGCGTTTTATAATTTGATAAACAGATTAATCAATAAAGCAGATATTTCAACACAAACTGCTAAGAGCCTGAGGTAAAGACTATTAATCAGACGTTGTTTACATGCATTATTTGAATTTTACACTACGTATCAGTTTCAAATTGTGAATATAGAGCTTGCTAACACTTCTCTATATGTTTTGCCAATGTTTCGATGGTTTTGTGGTGATCTGAAAAAGGGACTGGCTATCTTTAAGTACATTTAATATATTTGCAGTTGCAATATGTGCAGACACAGTATATGGGTTAATATCACAGTCTGATGATGTTCACCCATGAAGATTTATCACACAGCTGTGAAGGTCATATACTGTATCATATGGTACTAATTAGCCTAGGCAAAATACTGCCGGTTTCTTTTCTCTCTCTCTCTCTCTCTCTCTCTCTCTCTCTCTCTCTCTCTCTCTATCTGTCTCTCCTCCCTCTCCCTCCCTCCCTCACTCTCCCTCCCTCCCTCACTCTATCTCCCTCCCTCCATCTTCCTCCCTCCCCCCCCCCTCTCTCTCTCTCTCTCTCTCTCTCTCTCTATCTGTTTCTCCTTCTCCCTCCCTCTCCCTCCCTCCCTCACTCTCCCTCCCTCCCTCACTCTATCTCCCTCCCTCCATCTTCCTCCCTCCCCCTCTCTCTCTCTCTCTCTCTCTCTCTCTCTCTATCTGTCTCTCCTTCTCCCTCCCTCTCCCTCCCTCCCTCACTCTCCCTCCCTCCCTCACTCTCCCTCACTCTATCTCCCTCCCTCCATCTTCCTCCCTCCCTCCCTCTTCCTCCCTCCCTCCATCTTCCTCCCTCCCTCCCTCTTCCTCCCTCCCTCCCTCTTCCTCCCTCCCTCACTCTTCCTCCCTCCCTCACTCTTCCTCCCTCCCTCACTCTCCCTCCCTCCCTCCCTCACTCTACCTCCCTCCCTCCATCTTCCTCCCTCCCTCTTCCTCCCCCCCCCCTCTCTCTGTCTCTATCCCCCTCTCCCTCAGAGTCCCTCTCAATTGTTAACTCTCTCTCTCCCTATCCCTCTCCCTCCCCCCCCCCTCCCTCTCCCTATTCCTATCTCCCTCCCCCCCCCCCCCTCTCTCTCTCTCTCTCAAACATTTCTCTACATGCTTAGACTACAATAGCAGCAATGCATGGGAAAGAAAAAAAATCACTTTCCGCAGCCTAGATTCAAGGCTACATGATACTGTGCTTTGTGTGGTATGCTGTTGGAATCTGTTTCGTGATCGATTCGCACACTTGTTACATTGTAATGTACATACCACTCCATCCATTCATTTACATGTACAATGCGAAGCTAACTAGTGAGCCAGTGTCAGGCACTCCCAATGAGAGTCCCGCTATGATCACCGCTTCTTGCTCTACCCACATAGTTTAGACCCAGTTGTCATGACAACATATTCATATGATGTCATACTTCGGTACTCTTTTATTGTTATCAATTCAAAGTACTTGCACAACTGCTGATCAAGATCTTACCATACCGCAAATAGTACTGAACATATGGGAGGGCATTTCGCATGTGACGTCACAAAATTAAAATTTTAATAACGCAAACCTTTCTTATCTGACCAATTTTTGTCAAACCTTTGCTAATAAGATTCTTTAATGTTTTTGCTTTAATCGAAACCAACTGAACTTTAGCGTAGACTTTCCCTAAGTTTTTATACAGTCGATCCTCCTTCATTAAGTCCATCTGACAGCCTGCCAACTCATTAATTCGGCAGGTTGTGAAAGATTAATCAATGTATTAAAACTCTCCACTAGCTACACAGGTCTCCTCTAGCTTGACTTCCATGCTTTTCTAATTCAAACAGAAAAAACAGAAAGAATAGTCACTTTTTCATCCTCTTTTTTCAGTCAAGTTAAAGGGCATATACTGTACTGGGAAGACAAAAAAAAAACCTTCAAAATGTAATTATTTGCAATCTTCTTGCCAATGGTCTTAAATTCATGTATTGTCCATTTTAGAAGCTTGCTGAAAGTTATTTGCCCTCAAGTGATCCACATATGGAGTAATTAATGATTAATGATTAAATCCTCAAAATGTTCGGGCCGAACATTTTGAGGATTTGTGATTAAATCAGTCATTACTCCAAATATAGATCATTTGAGGGCAAATAACTTTCAGCAAGCTTCTAAAATAGACAATACATGAATTTAAGACCATTGACAAGAAGATTGCTAACAATTACATTTTGAAGGCTTTTTTGCCTTCCTATTACAGTATATGCCCTGTAAAGAGATATCTCACCCTGAAGATACAAGTTGGTTTCAATAACAGCACAAACATGAAAGAAACATATTAGTGAAGGTTTAACGAAAATCTGTCACAGGATAAGAAAGTTATGATCTTTTGATATTTCAAAATATGGTAGAGCACCTCGCACCTGAAGTCACAAAATAAAATTTTTAAAAGATCATAACTTTCTTATACTTTGATGGATTTTCATCAAACCTTCACTAATATAAGTATGTGTCTCCTTTAGTACTCTACAGTATAATGTATTGTTATTGTAGACAATTTCTCTTTATTAATTAGGCCAAACATTTCACTTATCAACAATGATGCAATAAGGAACCTAATGACGAAAAACATAACTGTATTCAAACCAAAAGGGATTTTTAAACGGAAATGGAAAGCTGCTTTCATCTGAAACAAAAATATGCGAGAAAACAATCAGTGAAAGCTGAGCAATATCAGGAATTCAATAATTTTAAAAACACTCCTCATTATGAATACATGTCATAATTTTGTTCCGGATATCGCTGAAGTAGATCACTGGCACAAATTTCAATTTAGATTTACTGTAATCCCATACAGTACAGTCAGTGTATGCATTTAAAGGAAGCCCGTCCCTTTTGCAGACCTAATTCTGAAAGTTCCCTGATTTTGTCATCATTTGAGAGAGAGTGGCTATATAACCTTTCCCTGGAATCGACAAAATCGAGGAAATAATTGATCCGAGCTGTCTTTTTTCGTACCACGAAAATAGCCAGATCTCAGCGAAATCTAGTTAGATTTTCATTTTTTTCTCCAGGAGTTATAATACCTCTGACCTTAAAATTTCAGTTATTATCCCAAAGATATGTGCTAAATATGTGCACACGTTTTTCATTCAAGTTAAAGCAATAATCATGCCAATTTAAAGAACAAAAGTAGGATTTAAACCTTTTCAGCGCGTGACCAATTTGAAGATTTAGTGATAATTTTGCAGATGTTTGTAAAAGGGACGGGCCATCTTTAAACATTGGAATTGTTTACATTGTAATAAGAAGCATTCTATGTCAATTGTGTGTCAAGCTATTTATACATTATACACAATTTTACATCGAACCAAATTCAGCCATTTCACAAACCCTTTCAATCACCTTTCAATTCAATCCCCTTTCATATCGATTTTGGTGAGCTTCCCTCCTGGGGTAAAACAGTGATTACCTTTTTTTAATGAGCTGTAATTAGGCAACACAGGTTTTAGGAATCATCTCTCACATCGACCTCATCAAATGGGAAAGTTCATCCGGGAACTTCACAGGAAAAGTCTTTGGTTTGATGACGTGTTAGGAAGGGCACTGCTATCAACACTAACTACACCATGACAACAGATTCATGTATCTTCCATAGGAGCCAGAATTTACACCAGCAGCAAAACTTGTGATGTTTCTAAAATTGCCAAAATTGCAAATAATTCATCATATATATTTTCCAAAAGTGATAATTTTTTTAGTGTAGATCATCCTTCAGACTTGTTTTGATTGACAAGGACAAATCCACTCTCACTTGTCATGAAACAGAGAGCATGTTTCACTAATTGAAAGGGATTATGTAATACCTGATGAACAATCGATGTGAGTCATGCTAGGTACATGTGGCCTATGTTCAAGGCTACAGCGTTTGTCTCTTTCTGATGCATTGATACAACTACACTTGAAAGTCTGCCAAAAAGACTACTTCTTTCTCCCTTGTTTCTAAAAGTGGAAGAATGAGAAACATAGGTCGGTGTCTAGTCTACATGTTCAGACCTAGTTGTGTCCGCTGCAGTGGATCAGAAAGAAACAGATTGCACAGACTATAACCTAGGCTATCATACAGGCTCTCTATACATACAGGTCAAAGATATTGAGCACGATTACATGCTCCATTCTCTTCCTATATGTGGGCAAAGAAATCAATTGCAACTTTAAAATGAAATTACCCTTTCTATCAACTTATTATGGGTTAACCTTCAACTTTGATACATGGCTGATCATTGGAAACATTTTCTACAGCTTGTAGATTTTCAAAGATCTATAAAAAGCTCCCCCCCCCCCCCCCCTCCTTCCCACCCCCACAAACTCCTCCGAGAACCATTGGGTACAAGGTATCAGTGAAAAACTACACAGAAGTTCAAGGGAATTCGCTCGTAAAATCCACCAAACTGCTTGTTAACATTTATTTTTCCTCAATATTTGTTTGTTCCTTTGTTTGTTTGTTTAAAACTGAAAGAGAGAAAGAGAGAAATGTAATTTATTGTATTTCATTTGAGTGTAAAATACATTCTTTTACATTGTGAAATGTTTATTTAACTCAATAAAATAGCCTATGAAGGGCTAAAAAAATTCCTCAATAGGGTATACATGTAGTCATAGCTCCACAAACATTTTCAGGAAATGTGAAAAACTTTAAGTCAGTTTCCATTTTTTTTCTATGGAGGGAAGTTCTGATACAGTATCTTCTTCCATTTTCTGTGTTGTAACAAAATGTCATTGTTTTGGCCTACAGAAGGATATCCTGTACATAAAGCATACACCACATGGAGAGGATTGGCCTGGCTTCAAGACTGTTGGGTATTTCTGAACCCAACTGGCAAATAGAGTCTAGTGATAATCATTTGTCTCGCAATGTAAGGTAAACGGAATCGAAAAGATCACGACGTTTCGTGCGCCGCTGCAACACTTCATCAGGTGTGATACAAAATTGTAGTAAGTAGGGGTTTAAATACCCTATGGTGCCCTACTTACTACAATTTTGTATCACACCTGACGAAGTATTGCAGCTAGGCCTGAGTCGAATCGATTATTAAGCCGGTGTTCGATCGAAAAAGTCGAACTCCGATTTCGTTTTGATGAATTCGATGCATCGACGAAATTACCAAATTGACTAGAAAACACAAAATCTTTTGTTTGATAGTCCTGTTATACACAATTTATCTTCATATTTTCACAATTTTAATTTGCTTACTTGGTTCCTACTCTCTTTTGTGAGTTTTGCAGTTAACGCATCAAGAGAATGAACAGGTCGCTCGATGATCAAGCAGCTACTACATACTACTTGGATTTGATTCGTTCGCGCAACGCCACAACAAACAATTGTCCATAGACTTTGTACAACGGATAGCATCGTGTGTTGTGAAAACCCGGAAATACAGTGGCAATAGTGCGTAAGGCTCATTTGCATACACGCTGCCGACGTACAGACTAATAGAGCGTCTCCGTACAGCGATTCGGAGACCACTGATTGGTGCATCGCGTAGATCACGTCATAACCATGTGGTCGCCAAAATAGTGATAACGATATCCGATCACGTTGTCCGAAACCCGGAAGCGATTTTTCGACGCATTAGGGTTACGGAAAAAAAAAATCGCAACCCGGAAGCTGATTGACTTTCTGCCCGTTGCAATAGACTCTACACATTCCAACCTACATACATGTATACGATGCCATATTGACGCTAACTTGTAAGATTTTGACGGAAAAACAAGAAGTAATCGAAATTCGCTTACATGTGCAGTATCGGTGAGAAAATAGATTCTCCGAGAATACCTATCATAATTCATATAAAATATAGGAAAGTGAAATTCTAGGTCGATTTTGGTACGAGGTGATAGAGAATTGCACGCTTGTTTTGGTGGAATACTATGTGGGGAAATGGAAGGATTGCACTGCGTATGCTTACTATATTTTCATTCATAAATTGGCTCTTGGCAGTGGCTGGGTGACGTCATGTATCGATGCATCGATGTTCGATCGGCGCAAAGCCATCGAACACCGGTTTCTGAAAAAATCGATATGACTCAGGCTTAATTGCAGCGGCTGAAAATTATTTACCCGGAAATTATCCACATTTGGAATAATTAGTGATTTTCATTTAATCACAAATCCTCAAAATGTTCGGGCCAAACATTTTGAGGATTTAATAATTAATCATTAATTACTCCATATGTGGATCATTTGAGGGCAAATAACTTTCAGCAAGTTTCTAAATTGGACAATACATGAATTTAAGAGCATTGGCAAGAAGATTGCTCACGATCACCTTTTGAAGGCCTTTTTGTCTTCCCAGTTCAGCATACTCCCTTTAAACAGGTTGAATGAGTTCTCATGAGTTGATGCATGTACCCCACTGTTATGGTTGATTCAACAACAATGTGGGTTCTTTATTCAAATCATATGTATTCTTCCACCATTGTTCCACACCACACCCAAAATAACAAATCATTCCCTACAATGACCATGAATACTGCACGCTGTTTGCTATGACAACAGCCCAGATTTCTGTATCAGCATACATACAACTGTAAGATTTAAATATAGGGTAGCTCTTGTCATTATTGTGTGATTCTTGAGATTTCACACGACCAAATGGTGAAGAATTCTTTTTATACTCATTCTGCGATAACTATGGTATTTAAAAAGAAAACATAATCACCCAGTAAGCTTTCAAATTGGCAACACTTGTTTGTTATCCTCTTAAAGAGTATCCCTTTTGCAGGTCAATAAAGGAAAATTGGGGGGAAAAAACAGAAAATGGAAGAAAATACTGTAGAACAACTTGCCTTCAAAAATAAAACTGGAAACTGACTTGACTTGAGTGGGATTATATTGATCTTTATATTTTGAGTAGTCCTAAACCACCACAGTTCCTTTCGCCTCGAGACCGAAACCATGATCAGCCCATATCGCGGCTCTCCTTTCCGAACTGCTCATGGCAATGGAAGTGGTACGAGTACGAAAAGCCCTGCACCATTGTAATGCTTTTCATATATGATTGTAGACTATGATCGTTATGCTTCAAACGTAAATCAAGGATATTATTCACTTTTCCTGAAAAGAGTGCATGGCCAAGCTATGACTGTCATATTTCACGCAGGTAAATCTTAAGGGTATACTGCTGATTCCTGTCAAGTTGAGTCCCGACTTTTGCAAATGGGCCACACTGTCTTTAAAGGTAATGTACCTCTTGAGAACATTTCATAAACCACAGGAGCAACATTAAATTAAATTACATTAGACTAAATCTATTAAATATGAAACTTACCACTAAACGTATTTATAATGCAAGTGATGTGTGATACAAAAACCACACATCAATCATATTTTCAATGTATCTAGATGACCCACCAAAAAAAATATTTTGCCAAAATAATAATAAAGATCATACTTTCATTTCATGTACATTCGAGGAAAGTAACTAAATGGTCTATGGTTCTTATACGTCATATCATTTACCCAATGTTAGGCTTGCAGAAGGGATCTTTGATTAACACAAGGTATCACTTGTACATGCATGTACATGTATCTAAGACATCTCTCCTGTCGTCTCAGTCTACCATAATGCAAACACACAGCATGGTATTCACATTGCTTACCTCCTTACTTCATTCCTCATTTTCAGTCACCCATTTTATCATTCATGCAGCCACACATTTTTGAACAGAATTCACAACTTCCATACCATAAACATGTAACTCACCAGATGGCAGGTAAAATAAGCCTCAGGAAATGATGGCTAAAGTCAGAAAAAACGTCCGCGCAATGAACTCTCCACTCTGTCACACACAATACACCACTGTCACTGACCCTGCACTGCTGCACTAGCTAATGAAACAGGTCAACAATAAGGACCTATATATCCAATCCAAATCGTTCGATGCTGTACGGGACTGCACCGCGCTGGAACTGCCTACAGTATTTATTTTCTGTCATGCTCTCTCCAATCTGCCACTCCCACCTGAGGTACGCAGTAAGAATCCCTTTCATTCATTCATTCAGGACACGCTAGAGCGTACACACACCACCCACACACACACACACACACACACACACACACACACACACACACACACACACACCATTACCCCCTCCCACACACACTCATTAAGGATGGAATGGAGTTAGTCTGCGAGTATAGACCCTATTGCTAGCATTGCCCTCATATTTATGTAGAATTAAATAAACTGTACTGAACTGCACTCATCATGCAACATGTATGTCTGGTAAGATGTAGACTAGGTTATTGGCTGTGGAGTGCATGACCACAACTGAGTTCTTGAAACAGGTAAGTCTGGTAAGACAGACTAAGCCAGCTTCTCTACTTGCTCCCTCTCACAGTGCTTAGATCATGTGTCCAGACAAAGTTATTTCCATATAACTGTGAAGCACAGTCTGAACCTCTAACTACATGTCTGAATGTTTGTTTCCACCTTCCACAGCATTATCAAGACAGAAGCCATTTACGGTACAAGTACAACCTCTATTATCAATACTAATAATCTTTCTTTTCAGACTACTATTACTAATGTCCCATGCTACTATTGCCTTGTACCATACTAGAATACACTGTTGTACAATGTAGCCTAGCTGTCATGTTGTGGCGTGCATGGACACAACTTAGTGTACATGTAGAAACAGCAACGAGTAAGTCAGGCAATAAGACTAAGGTACACCCCCGGGGGGGGCACTCAAATTATATTTTGCTGGGGGTGTGCCTCACGAAACCCTGAAATGGGGGTCTAAGGAACTGACTACAAGGGTAAAATCCGCGTAAAATGTGGGGTCTTAGGAACTAAAAATATACCGCGCGGCATTGTGAAAAACAGGGTCTACAGAGCGATCCTCGCTGCACATGCGACGCGTTGTGTTTACGCCAGGGGTTTCTTGCAGCTCGCTCGGCCGGCGGGTCGGGCGGCCGGGTTGATGTTGAAGCGTAGCAAGCTGCACGCAAGCCACGGACCGTCTGGAGAACGGAGGGAGAGGCACAGCGGCGAGGCTAATTAGCGGAACTTTCGCCATGCATATGATATAGAGGATCTAAAGAACGGATATCGAGGTCTCAAAAAGGGGGTCTTCAAAGCGGCACGTCCCCGTACCACCAATGTATGTGAGTGCCCCCCCCCGGGGGTACACCCTCCTTGCTTGCTCTCCTAAACAGGGAAGAGGGCTTAGTCTTAATTGCTAGACTTAGTTATTTTCAAATTCAGTAGTGCCCATGCATGCCATGATCCAAAACCTACAGTGCAGGCTAATGTGCAGGTATGTACCTGCAAATGTGCACTACTCATGCACACGTACTGTACTTGTCATACAAGAAGGTCGGAAGTAATTGATATGATGCTATCACATTCCCTCTCCACGTGTCCACGTACAAAAATAATAATCATTTATATAACATGTACATACACGTACAATGAACTTTGAACGAGTTCTTTATAGGACAGGTGGGTTTTTTACATTTTGATTTTGATTTGAAAACAAGTTATTTCCCTGCAGATAAATATTGAATACATACATTTTGTACAAAACTAGGCCCCATCTCATAAAGAGCTGTGGTTGATCAGAATTGATCACAAGTCCAATTCCCTCTCTGTTACAGTCGGCATTAAGAGAGAGGGAGACAGAGAGAGAAAGAGACAGAGAAAAAGAGAGATAGAGAGAGAGGGGAGAGAGAGGGCGAGAGGGGGAGGGGGAGAGAGAGTAAAGAGAGAGAGGGAGTGAGAAACTGGGGAGAGAGAGAGAGAGAGAGAGAAAGAGAGAGAGAGAGGGGGAGGGGAAAGAGAGAGAGGGAGTGAGAAACTGGGGAGAGAGAGAGAGAGAGAGAGAGAGAGAGAGAGGGAGTGAGAAACTGGGGAGAGAAGGAGAGAGAAAGAGACAGAGAAAAAGAGAGATAGAGAGAGAGGGGGAGAGAGTGGAAGAGAGGGGGAGGGGAGAGAGAGAGAGGAATGGTTGCATACAGTAGCACAACACAAGTTCAATCACAGGTTTGTTTCTCGCCCTTCATCCAAAATGTCCGTTTAATATGCACAGCAGGTACACTGTACATGTACATGTGTAGATATTGGGACTCATCTATCACTCACAAGGTCACTTTTATTGAAGTTGTCTCGTGCGACATGTACATATTTGTGTATATAGCACTTCTGCGTGCTACTATATTACACTTTCATAATAAGCAATATTTCATACATGTACACACAGCGGGTCTGCACTACGAACGCTGCGATTCCAATCGTTCTGTGGTGAAGTGGTATTGAAAGTAACCACAACATTAAACTGAGTAAATTGGGCCTTGGACGTAACTTAGGATCAAGTTACATACAAGTATAATCTATTATATTTGATAAAATTGATGGTTGCGAATTAGTGTCTATTTCTGAACATTGTGTATTATTATATACCAGTAGAATATAGCCTTTGTTCCAGGCTTTTTATTTCCCATGCACTGCTACATGTATATCACAATTTAAAAACAGGGTACCCCTTGTGCACGTCAAACAAAAATTGTAAAAAGTTTTTAAAAACATGGAATATGGAAAAAATTAAGACTCAGATATTCCCTCCCAATAATAAAACTGGAAACTGAAAGCCGAATTATAGTGATGGCTAGGTTTTGAGGAGACCAGTGTCCGCTTTGGTCCGCACCACTGTGCATGCTTTCACTGTGACCAATGCCCGCTACCCAACGCAGCACACACTGACAGGGGCAATAGGACTTTCAAATGTAACCAAGGATAGTTATTCACATTTTCCTGAAAATGTTTGTGAAGCTATGACTGTTAGATTTCTTACATGTTATCGTAAGGGTGTATCGCTGATTCCTGCAGAGTTTAAAGACTTTTGGTAAATGGGCTACCCATACTGGACATTAAAAGAGGATTTAGTACCAGCGACAAAAGTGATTACAAATATGTGCTGGGGTAAATACTCTTAAGCCTGACACAGTCATGAAATGGAGTAGACACCCTTTGTCTTCACATTGGCTCTTGTGTTTTTCATGCCCCCCCCCCCTTTTTCTGCTTTTAGGAGAATGAAATCACAATGACCACCACCACCCCCCCCCCACACACACACACACACACGCACTCACACACACACACACACACACTTTTTTGTTTTAAATCGTATTTTATTTCTTCCTCATACCACATGACAATAATATATCCCATGAAATCATTTACATAGTTAATTCAATATTCATTTTTTACATTTAATCATTTATAAACAGACACACACACACACACACACCACACTCACACACACCTCTTGCCCTTCTCCTCTCTAAATTGTTGAATTCTTTTTGCTGCACCTACATTTCAGAAGGAGAGTTCAAGGACATCATTGAAGTTCAAAGTTCACAGTGTATTTCAATAAGAAAATGATGGTATCCTCAGGATTAGCCTGTTTCCAGGCTTTTGTACATATGGCTAATTAAAATTTAAAGATAAGAGTGTCGTAGTCACAAGACAAGTCATTCTTTCATTAATTTCATGTGATCAGTCTCCTCTTTTCTCCCTCCGTCCCAAAGCCAGAGAATTAAATGATTAGTCTACTGCAGCCAGACCTGTGTATTGACTAACATGTACTTTGGATTGAAAACGCCCCACAGCATGAAAGCCAGGCTAAGCAAGGATGTACACAAGCTGCACACGTTATTGGGTATACCAGAGATAGCTAGGTCCACAAAATTTAGAAAGATCTTAATTTTTCATAAAAAAAAACACATACAAATAATCTTTAAGTACTAAAATATAATGATAATTACTTCAAACTTACAGAAATTCCCTAAAACTTCTGAGAAAGTAGCAAAACAGATTGTGTTTATGTGCCCAAAAAATACACAGAAGAAATGGTTCCTCACTGTACAATCATTACATACATGTAGGCTAGAGGCCAAAAATAGGCTTTATAGTGCCCTGTACTCTGTTGCGATTCCTGGAGCTGCCATAGAAACATGTCACATTGATAGACAATCAACTCAGCTGTCAGAAAGTGTGAAGATCCAGCTACATTAAACTACATTAACCACTGAAAATATGCAAGAACACTTGGGGCCAACTCACGCATTGACTTTTGTGCACATGCCCGACAGCATGATCTACATGTAGCACCCAATGTGAGTGTGTGTCTTCACTTCTTCTCCAGAATACTACCAAATACCAAGGAATTAATCAGCTGGAAATATCAAGAAATGCTGCATGTACACTAAGACCCCTGTTATAGTGCCTAAAAAGAGCGGCCGAGCCCCGCACTGTAAACGCTCAAAGGCCAAATGCGAGGCCAAAAGTGGCAGCGCATTTGGCCCTGCTCTGGTAGAAGTCTCGCCAGTGGCCCGGCCGCACTTTTTCTCACTGTAAACACATAAGGGCCAAATGCAGGGCCAAGTTGTAACCCTGGAAGTGAAAGGATCATCATAATCCGCCGATACAGATTTGGTTCCCTCCTCCTCTTGATTTTTGCCCACATGCACTAAATATACGCACATTCTTCGTATTTTCTTTGGTGTGTCGAGTGCGTTGAGATCTCCAGACTTTTCTGTGTAACTGTAAGTTTAACAATTCCGTCAAGTCGACTGGCCGACCAGATCTCCACTGTGACCTCCGGCGAGCACAAAAAAAAAATGTTTGTTTACATGCAGAGCGCCACTAAGACAAAATATTGAATGGTTGAAATTAAGGCCGCGGCCGAGCCCTGTATGGTAAACGCACAAAATTGGAGGGCCTGCCCCACGCAGTGTAAACGGGGCCTTGGTCGCATACACCATTAGCCTGAAGGGCGTTTCATGAACATTTTTCGTCTGACAAGCTGTCTTTTTCCGACAGTTGCCATAGTAACAGTCAGAGGCTATAGTGCTTCTCAGCCAATCAAAACCGAGGATTTCACTGAAGTTGGTCAGTGCTAACAACGTTCATGAAACACCCTCCTGGTATACAGTCTCTTGAACATTGCTAATTTAAACTTAAAAATAAAAGTTTAATATTCCCCAAGACATTTCTGATCCAAAATAACAAAAAAACAGTCTGGTACTAAATACTACCGGTGTTCATTTAATAATTGTCCTCTTTTCTTAGTCTGTTTGATATTACATGTAAGTATATTAGTGTACTGCACCCCTCTTATAATATGGGTGTTTCCAAAATGTGACACCCCTATTACTGACACCCCTTGACAACCCTAATCTGACACTCATTTTTCCCACTCACTTCGTACACTTTATTTTTTCCCCCTTTCCCGCTTTTTTTTCATGAGATGGTCTCTGTGAATGGTTCTTTTGCTTGTTAAAGACAGCCCGTCCCTTTTTCAGATCACCGCAAAACCATCGAAACATTGGCAAAACATATAGAGAAATGTTAGCAAGGTGTATATTCATAATTTGAAACTATACGTAGTGTAAAATTCAAATAATGCACGTAAACAACGTCTGATTAATAGTCTTTACCTCAGGCTCTTAGCAGTTTGTGTTGAAATATCTGCCTTATTGATTAATCTGTTTATTAAATTATAAAACGCATTATGAAAAAAATTTGTTCTATAGAAGGAATCATCTCCAAAGTTAATTACTCAAAGTAATTACTCATAAAATTAGGATTTCACACATGCATAATAACCACATAGATACTGAAACAAAGACTAATACTTTTTTCGTAGTACGAAAAAAGTCGGTTTGAAATTTAACGGCTGAAATTTTGACATATACAGAAAGCTTCAACATGCTATATTCTGAGAAATGGTCTTGAATCACACTTTCTTCAATTTACGATCGTGATAGACGATTTCAAATTTTAAGCTTGCAAAAGGGACGGACATTCTTTGTTTTCGAATATGAATATTCATTAGCTATGTGCAATGATCATGATCTTGTGCTAAAAATACAAAGACCTGTTTTGAAGAATTCCCGAAAAATTAATATTTGACTGAGAAACTCATGAAAGGAGTGACGTTTGCGATCTTTTAAATGTGCAATTTGATGTATACCATTGAAGTGTTTAGAAACGGACGCATTTTGTTCTCACGACCATTTTTCAAATGCTTCTTCGTTCTTGTTCGATCAAGTGTGCAAGCATTCGCAACTACTTTGCATGCACTCGAGCTGGTTTAGAAATTCCCAACCGTCCGGAGTCATGGAAAGAGCTGTTAATTTCTTCACATCAGTAATGGAAATTAATGGAATGTACTGTCCTTTTAGCAAATAATGAAAGGATTGCCACAAACAAATAATACTGAAAACGGATATGAGTGTAGGAGGCACCATAGCAACTAAAACCTCATCAATTATTAGTTCATTCTATTTGCAAACACAATATTAGCAAGTAATGGGTATGAGCAGTGGACCATTTCTTAACAACAAATTATAAAATGGTCTGAATATTTGTGAGGGAGTCCTTAAATGCCACTCTTTGTGACGTTTTTTTTACTAAGCTTGATACTTTACAGATGTGCATAAAGGGAATATACTGTAGGCCTACTGGGAAGACAAAAAGCCTTCAAAAGATGATCGTGAGCAATCTTCTTGCCAATGGTCTTAAATTCATGTACCAGTATTGTCTATTTTAGAAAAAACAAACTTGCTGAAAGTGATTTGTTGGTCCACATTTTGAGCAATCTTCTTGCCAATGGTCTTAAATTCATGTACCGGTATTGTCTATTTTAGAAAAAAACAAACTTGCTGAAAGTGATTTGTTGGTCCACATTTGGGGTAATTAGTGATTACTCAAAATATTCGGCCGGAAAATTTTGAGGACTTATGATTTAATCGCTAATTACTCCAAATGTGGAACATTTGAGGGCAAATCACTTTCAGCAAGTTTCTAAAATGGACAATACATGAAATTAAGACCATTGGCGAGAAGATTGCTCACTGGGATCAACCTTTCGTACAGTACAGTACCTTTTCCCAGTACAGTTTATTCCCTTTTAAAAGGGGGATATAACCTCTAAAAGCAGGAATGTTGTTTTATCCCATTACACATGTACATGTATGTATTTCCCCGACAGCCTCACTACTGAGACTAACTACACTGTATCTCTATCCATCTCTAGCCTATTTCTCTCCACTGCTGAAGGAAGACCTCCTCATTTTTCCATTTTGATCTATCTTGTGCCATTCATTCCATGTCACACTACCATATTCTCTAATATCATCAATCCACCTCCTACTTTGTCTGCCTCTTCTTCAGGTGTTAGCTCTGGGGGTCCAGATGGTTAATTTATAAGTCCATCTATCATCTTTCCTCCTGGCCAGATGACCAGCCCACCTGAGACTATCTACCAGGGGCCATATTCTTGAAACCTTACTGAGCCTAGTTACATGTACATGTAGTGGCTAAAGCGCATTCAGCTCCATATTTTAGTAGCTGCCTAGGCTAGTAAGCTTTCATGAATATGGCCCCAGGCTGCTGGGAATTTCCATTCCAAATTAACAACTGGGTCTGGCGGCAGAAGACTAATCATTCTCACGTGGGATGAAGGGAGCTAATCAAAGAGTGACTAGTCTTGTGACTACTATCTACAGACTCCTTTTTTAAGTTTGCATTTGCAATTAATGTGTCTTTCATTATTATGAATACTTTTCTATATACTTTGTATTCATCTTACTTGGTGTATTTCTATTTGCATTTGATGCTTCTTTTATCAATATACTATTTTATGATTCAAGATGTGGAAAATAAATGAAATAAAATTAATTTAAAAAATGTCCAAAAGCCTAAAAGACAAGCTACCATTGAGCGTGAAGTGTAAACTGGTTGATGTGCTAGGAGTACATGACTTCCTCAGGAAACTGTGGAAATTAAGGATTGCTGAATGTTTTGGAGGATTATTTATTATTTCCTGCTTAGCACAGTTAGACCATGGTGATGTGAGTTTAAGACAATGTCAAAGTCACACAGTGCTTAAAAGAGGAAATAAGAAAACATGATGTCCGGAGTGCCTTCTTAACCCGCTCTTTCCGGATCCTGCGTATTTGCGGGCTGGCTTTTCTCCACTTCCATACTGAGCAGCGCGACTCCTGCAAAATCTGCTGTACAGACAATAGACAACTGGCTATAACTACACTTCAAATTATGTATAGGGTACAATTAAGCCCCACCCCATTTTTACTGCAGTTCTATGGCAAATGCGAAGATCCTATTCCTAACCTGGGCCATGTTAGGTTTTCAATTATTGCAACTTACCATCAACGGCAACTACTACATGTATGGGAACAGGTGTAACAAGGCATTAGCAATATTGTGTCTCGCCCACTTGCGAAAATAACCAGAAATATCGCGATCTCCGTTGCTACGCAAATCCCTGGCTGACCATAACATGAAGGTACCCCCAGTGCATCTATGACCCAAGTTAGGTTGTAATCCAAGCAACCTATGTGAAGTTACATGTATTTGTCAAAAGAGAGTTTTGCAGGTAAACTTTAACGTATGACCTCAAATGACCTTTGACCTTTTCCTGTGACCTCCAACAGCACCATAACATGAAGGTACCCCCAGTGCATCTATGACCCAAGTTAGGTTGTAATCCAAGCAACCTATGTGAAGTTATTTGTCAAAAGAGAGTCTTGCAGGTAAACTTTAACGTATGACCTCAAATGACCTTTGACCTTATCCTGTGACCTCCAACGGTACTATAACATGAAGGTACCCCCAGTGCATCTATGACCCAAGTTAGGTTGTAATCCAAGCAACCCATGTGAAGTTATTTGTCAAAAGAGAGTCTTGCAGGTAAACTTTAACGTATGACCTCAAATGACCTTTGACCTTATCCTGTGACCTCCAACGGTACCATAACATGAAGGTACCCCCAGTGCATCTATCAATCAAGTGTGGCTGCCATTGCTGTAACAGTTGCCAAGTTATGGATCATAAGAGAGTCTTGCAGGTAAACTTTAACATTTGTGACGGACGACGGACGACGGACGACGGACGACGGACGGACGACGGACGACGGACGGACGACGGACGGACGACGGACGGACGACGGACGGACGACGGACGGACGCCATTTGGATCCCTTAGTCTCGCCTTCACCTCCGGTGGGCGAGACAAAAACGAGAGCTCATTGGCTGTTGTCATGGTAGTTACCAGTGATAGTAAGTTACAATAATTGAAAACCTACCGGTATATGCAACATGGCCCTGATCAGGGTTCATGAAGCCCGAATCTAAACATAAGCAATGGGTTTAAGATTTCATAAGTAGGGAGATAGTATCCCTCATAAGAAAATCCTGCTCTTGGATCAGATTAAAAGCAATGCACACGAGCAAGAATCTTTTACCTTTACTTACTGCTGATGCAAAGAAACATTGGTGCTTGGCTGGGCTTTTGCCGTCATTTAATTACGTTCAGTCCAAATTTTATGACTTTCCTACACTTGTATGACTGAGTGGGTTACCCTCCCAGTACCAAGCACTGACAGCTCCATATCAATAAGGCCCAAGTGTTTTGCCTTTGGGGCTGAGTGGGTTAACCCTCTCAGTACCAAGCACTGATAGCCCCATATCAATAAGAAATCAGTTTCTTTCCTATGGGACTGAGTGGTTAACCCTCTCAGTACCAAGCACTGACAGCCCAATATCGATAATAACTCAGTTTCTTGTCTATGGGACTGAGTGGGTTAACCCTCTCAGGACCAAGCACTGACAGCCCCATATCAATAACAACTCAGTTTCTTGTCTATGGGACTGAGTGGGTTAACCCTCTCAGGACCAAGCACTGACAGCCCCATATCAATAACAACTCAGTTTCTCGTCTATGGGACTGAGTGGGTTAACCCTCTCAGTACCAAGCACTGACAGCCCCATATCAATTACAACACAGTGTCTTTCCTATGGGACTGAGTGGTTAACCTTGTCAGTACCAAGCACTGACAGCCTCATATCAATAAGAACTCAGTCTCTTGTCTTTGGGACTGAGTGGGTTAACCCTCTCAGTACCAAGCACTGACAGCCTCATATCAATAAGAACTCAGTCTCTTGTCTTTGGGACTGAGTGGGTTAACCCTCTCAGTACCATGCACTGACAGCCTCATATCGATAATAACTCAGTTTCTTTCCTATGGGACTGAGTGGGTTAACCCTCTCAGTACCATGCACTGACAGCCCCATTTCACTAACAACTCAGTTTCTTTCCTATGGGACTGAGTGGGTTAACCCTCTCAGTACCAAGTACTGACAGCTCCATATCAATAAGAACTCAGTCTCTTGCCTAAGGGATTGAGTGGGTTAACCCTCTCAGTACCAAGCACTGACAGCCCTGTATCACTTACAACTCAGTTTCTTTCCTATAGAACTGAGTGGTTAACCCTCTCAGTACCAAGCGCGGACAACCCACAATTAACTCAGTGGA
Organism: Arbacia lixula; assembly: GCA_963669155.1. Lineage (NCBI taxonomy): Eukaryota > Metazoa > Echinodermata > Echinoidea > Arbacioida > Arbaciidae > Arbacia > Arbacia lixula. Next base: position 27,497 of record CAVLGW020000156.1, read on the forward strand.
ACTGAGCGGGTCAAGGCGGTATAATCTAGAGCCGGGTTGAATCAGAAAACCATCCGATAACTGTCTGAGTCTATATCCGTTTTGACGCTTCAGATATCCAAGTATGGATACAATGCCCTAGAGAGGAAATACGAACATGATATGGACAGTCTGAATGGCTACATTACTAAGCACACAGTCAAAACAGAGCCATTCAATATCCATTTTGTAATTTGAGATGCAGTTTTGTGCTACTTGATTTATTTGTAGTCTTGAGCTTGCAATCGTTTAAAAATTGTTTCGCAGTTTGGGGATGAACAACACGTCAAAAATTTCAACACACCTAAGAAAAATTTGTAAGACTATAGTATACGTATGATAGGTAGAAGGCAGACACATTACAACAATTGTTGATTGTTTTAGGAATATATCTAGAGAAACTATGTTTATTCACCAGGTAAAAACTGAGAACAAGCAAAGTTGTACAACAGAATAGTTCTGATATATCAGAAGTAGTGAGAAGTTGTGGTCATTTAATGTATTCATTTCACATATTCCCTGATTATTTATAATCAAAATATTGTTGTAGGTTACCAATAAGAGGTGAGGAGGAAAGGAGCACAGAGATTGTCTCTCTGAGCTTGTCCTGAAATTTGTTTTTTTTAATATATGGCTAAATTTTTAGTGAAAGGGCTTTCTGTTTTAATTCCAAGGCAAACATGTACAGTACACCCAGTAGTAATAATACCCTGCTCTATCCAGTAAATTAATGAAAAACGAGTCAGAGAAAAATCAATCTTGGAAGCAAAAGAATTAATTTGCAATAAACTGCGTATCGAGCAGCGATTAAACCACCACACCAAAAATCATAGTTGCTTGTAGACTTAGCTACTATCTACTATGAGTCATACATGTGCAGCAAAGCATGTACATGTATCACTACCACATCCTGGATTAGAACTTGTATTTATGTCAATAGATTTGAAACTGTAAAGAAATTAAACTGTGTCCAGATGGTAATGTTATCAAGGTTTTAAGGAGAATAATGAGAACCTGAAAATGTGTTATAACTTGAATTCAATTTTCCAAAAAGGGACATATAAAAAAAAGTTTGAGAAAATCAGACAATTTCAAGGAAGATGTGAATTAGTGAAAGTCAATCATAATTATCACTGCATTCTGATTTCCTTGAACTATAATTTGGTCCACAATTATACTCAATGTACAGAATTTGTCATTTTCACCATGCAATTAATACCCAGATCATCAATGAAGTTCATCTTGGAATTGCAGAGTAAGCATACAGGACTAGTGCAAAGTGATTAAGATTTTAAAACACAACTAAATTTGCAATGTCTGGTGAGCCAAACAATTTCTCTCAACTCTTTCTGTACCACATAAAATGCTGCTCTATGGGATTTGTGTGTATTAGTCATGACAAAATGCTTTTATTTTAATTCAACTTGGTATCAGGGTGTAATTTACCTTGAAAGACAAGGTGTCTCTTTTAAAGACCATGTAAAAACGCCAACAAATGGAAGAAGTTACTGTATCAGAACTTCCCACCCAATAAAATAACTTAAAAACTGACTTCAAGCGGAATCAAAGCGACTGCTGGATTTTGAGGAGGTTTTGGGCGGGTCTTTCAAAACCTACAGTATAGCCTAGAGACCAAGGAGCGCTTTGCACTATGGTCTGTACCAAAGTGCATGCGTTCAATGGGATCAATGCCTGCATTGTGCGCCGACAGGGACAATACAATTATGAATGTTGACTATGGTCAGTGCATTTCAAATAAACAAGGATAGTTTTTAACTTTTCCTGAAAATTTTTGTCAAGATATGACTGTGAGATTTCATATACTCCTGCCAAGTGTCAAAACTTTTGCAAAAGGGACACGCTGTCTTTAATAGTAAAATGTCATGTAGATAGGAAACCTGTAGGCTAAATGGTTTCCCCATCTGGAAATTGGGGTCTGACGTCATAGACTAAGGATGTGTTGTGGCTGCCAAGAAGATTTCCCCAAGGAAGTATCGCTTCCTACCCTACCCACTCAAATCTAAACAAATACAGACAGTTTCAGAGGGTGGGGGTACAAACTGACGTAAATGCCAACTTGCAAAGTCCAAAAATGGAGTTTTTATCTTAATTATTCACCTTGAATTAGCATAATTCCAAAAAGAGGGTTTTGACGTCATGTAAAACCCACTCAGATAGAAACAAACCGTGACTCAAGGGAAGCTATTTAAATCTGATTCAGTGCCAAAGTCCTGGAATGACGTCGTAACTGAATAACCATTATAACCCTCCTAATGTACATGTAACTCTCTCACTTCCATTGGCTTGAAGATGTGTAATGAGCCAATGGGGTTTTCAAAGCCTATAGTAATCTAAGAGTTAACTCTCTCATTACCATAGGCATGAAGACATGTAGTAAGCTAATGAGGCTTTCAAGGTCTGGTACTGTAAGGGTTAGATAATAAATTAGTAAAAAAAAGGGGGGGGACTTCATTGTAACAATTATAAAACCAAATGGGTTTTAAAAAAAACAGGATATCGCTTTCGCATTTGAATCATTCACCATCGTGTATTGTTTGTCTGTAACCTAGGCAATAAAAAACTCCCATAAAATAACTTCTGGAGTTGAAAACTCATCTAAATAATTTCTTCAAGATAAAAGGCCATAAAATGTTCTGAAAAAAAGTGTCTACATTGATCGTAACGGAATATAGATTTCTTGTTTTATTAATTCCATCAGGCATCACAATGTCATGCTTTTTATCAGTTACGATTCTCTCCGTTTCTCCCCATCTTTTCTTGCCTGTTTTGTTTTGATTATCTTGTTAACTCCTTTAATTTGTGTTTCCTTGTCCTTTTCAGTTTTCTTCTTTTTTTTTCCTTTTCCTCTTATTTCTCCTTTTTGGTAATTTCATGCAGTTGTATTCGTCAGGATGTTTGACCCGGCACCTTGGCCATTTATATGGATGAAAGAAGGAAAGGAAAGAGGAAAACAGGAGTGCATGATTTGATCTACATGTAGTTTCACCTTCCTTTATTTAAAGGGCCAGGGCATGGTCTAGCTCTTCAAATAAACTAAAACTTAAAACTACCACAAACACACATGTGTATGTAGTTTACATGTATACAGGTAAAAGAGGCATATTCTCCACTTTCAACATCATCACCACCATCATATCATAACTCTCACTTCACTTCCAAGTTCCCAACATTATGATAATCACTTAACATTAAGCATTACCACCACCATCATCACCTCCACTACCTCATTCTGCCATCCCACCCACCCCCCTCACCACCACCACCATCACCACTACCACTATCACCCCCCCCCCCCCCTCCCCACCACCACCACCACCATCCCATCACCAACAACAATCATTGAATACTTCTTCAAGATTTAAGTTTAGTATAGCCCCCATCATTACAATCTTCATCATCATTATCATCATCATCATCATCATCATCATCATCATCATCATTATCATCACCATCATCATCATCATTATCAACACCACCATTACCACGATTCTTTCAACCCTCATCAAGTTACTGTGAAATTCCGGGTGGCACCATGGCGCATGATGAGCATAGACCTACATGTAGATCTACACATGCACACATCCTAACCGCACGCGGTACAAATTCAACTACCAGCACCACTCCAATCACACTTTCAAGCTCTCACTTTATCAAACGCACATCCATCATAAATTAAACATAACCTAACTTTTGTTGAGACAGTCTCAGACTGTAAATCCAAACTAATTATTTACGCTTAACTACTTCATGCAAACATAGGGTAAATATTGAGTCAAAAAGGTTCATCTTACCTTCGGTTTGAGCTCGGGTGCGGCACTTCAGTTGAGTGTAATCACGGCTGTTCGAAAGTACTTTTTAGCAGCTAGCGGTGTACGTGTGATAGGTATCGGGCTGGGGGCGGGGGTGCGCCAGGCCAGTGCAGTGGACCGTTCATACAGCGATCAATATCAGCACGATTTATAAAGGTGACGCTGATATTCAAATACGGTCTGCTTACTTTCCTTTGTTATGGGCGTGGTGCTGTTGATATTTTTTTTTTTTTCTGTGACTAGTCTTGTAAAGAGACCCTGCTATAAGCAACCTAGATTACTTGT
>CAVLGW020000157.1:0-31490 GCA_963669155.1 Arbacia lixula
CCCCCCCCCCTCCCCTCAACTCCCCTCCCCTCCCCTCCCCCATCTCTCCTATCCACCCATACCAGATTGAGGAGGCGTATGAGAGGACCAGCCAGGATGCTGCTCACCTCAGACAGGCACTCAGTGCTACAACGGAGAAGGAGAAGCGGTCCTCAGGCCTGGTGGCTGAACTCACCGCGGTAAGCTCCCTGACCTTTAACCTTCTCAGTACCAAACCAGGAAGAGCCCATTAACAAATTACACATTACATCCCTTTCATGGTAAGGAGGGGGTTGAAGGGAAAGTCCTCCCTGAAGTTAAATTGATTTCAATCATAGCAGACAAATCAAAGCAACATAGTGGTGAAGGTTTGATGAAAATTAGAACAGCATGAAGAAATCATTTCAAAATGATATAAAATTGTTTGAAATGAAAGCAGATCTGGGCCTTGTAAACATGAATGTTTTTGATCAATCGCAAAATGGCAATGGCCAATCAACATCATCGTTGCATGCGCTATTTGTTCAAAAGACTGACCAGTAACCAGTCAAAATTGGTCATTAAAATTTGCGATTGATCGCAAACCTCTGTTACCGGGCCCTGCTGATGACAGCAGAGTGGTTCTGCCATGTGTGCATGTTCTGACTCTGCATTTCCTAAGACTGCAAACAACTAGGAAGCTCACTTCTCATATATATCATCTCTAGGAAAATTGTCAAAGTGATGACATTTTCTTACCTGTGTAGGCAAAGGAAATAAAAGGGGCATGTGATTCATATAAATCAAACAAAGGAAATACCCCAAGAAATAATAAACCATATTATCTCATTTTCTTTAATCTCATTTTTGGTATCAGTGGCAAAACTGTGTAATTATGTGATGTTGGTTTTCTTCTTCTTCAGATGGTGAAGGAGCAGAAAGGCCGGATCACTGAGCTATCCAGAGCCAAGCAAGAAGCTCTCTCATCCACCAGAGTCAGTGCAAGCTTTTTATCCCAATAATAGTGTCATATCATATATCTACAAGAGTCAGTGCAAGTTTTCTTATCCCAATAATAGTGTCATATCATATATCTACAAGAGTCAGTGCAAGTTTTCTTATCCCAATAATAATGCCATACTATATATCTACAAGAGTCAGTGCAAGTTTTCTTATCCCAATAATAGTGCCATACCATATATCTGCACCTGTGTCCAAAGCACCTACTCCATGTGTGTAAGCACCCAATGGCTGTTGAACATATACTGGAATTTGTTCCGAAATTCCTGTACAGTTTGAAATGGCAGGTTTTGGAAATTATCAAGCAGTTTTATATTTGGGGTAAATGCTTGTAATACCTCCATAATTAATATGCCAAAATAAAGACACAGATAACAAATATAACAAGAATTTATTGGCAATTATTATGAGGTACTGTAAAATCAATCAAAATTTGGTATTATTGTTATCATGGATGTGGTAATGATTAGGATTATGAATATTATTAGTAGATTATTTCATATTAATCTTTTCCTAGGCACGAATCCAGAGCCTAGAGCACCAAGTGGACGAGAGTCAGCGGAGACTGCAGGTGCTGGAAGCCCTGAGGCAGGAGAAGTCTAGGCTAGCTGCACAGGTGGTAGCCCTGGAGTCAGTGGTGGAAGGGTTAAGGGCTGAGAGGAAACTATGGGGACAGGAGCTGGCTCAACAAGGTAGGTAGGGGTGGGGTGGGGTAGGGAAGGGGGCATGTCTAGGCTAGCTGCTCAGGTGGTGGCCCTGGAGTCAGTGGTGGAAGGGTTAAGGGCTGAGAGGAAACTATGGGGACAGGAGCTGGCTCAACAAGGTAGGTAGGGGTGGGGTAGGGGAGGGGGAGGGTTAGGATTAGGCTAGCTGCACAGGTGGTAGCCCTGGAGTCAGTGGTGGAGGGATTAAGAACTATGGGGACAGGAGCTGGCTCAGCAAGGTAGGTTGTGGAGGGGTGGGGTAGGGAGGGGTAGGCTAGCTACACATGTGGTGGCCCTGGAGTCAGTGGTGGAGGGGTTAAGGGCTGAGAGGAAACTATGGGGACAGGAGCTGGCTCAACAAGGTAGATAGGGGTGGGGTAGGGGAGGGGGAGGGGTAGGCTAGCTGCACAGGTGGTAGCCCTGGAGTCAGTGGTGGAGGGGTTAAGAGCTGAGAGGAAACTATGGGGACAGGAGCTGGCTCAACAAGGTTGGTAAGGGTGAGGAGGGGTGGGGTGGAAGTAGGGGAGGGGAGGGGGAGAGGTGTCAGTAGACCCTAATAGTGACCCTGGAGTCATGCTAATCTTTACAACTTACTGAGGTTTAGACCACGGTTTATGTAAATCAATTTGATTAAACCATGGTCTAAACATGGACTTAACCATAGCAACTAGCATAAATGTAACAACATATGCGGAACGCCCACGTTTATGATTGGAACTTTTCAAAATGTACATGTTAAATGACGCATATATCTGCGTACACGCCACAAAATTTGATCAAAACGTAGTCTATATCTAAAAATCCTTTGTGAACTTGGGCCTTTGTGTTCAAGTGATTGCTTTGATATGATATGATGCTCCCCCCCCCCCCCCATCCAGGTGTGTCGTTGGCCCAGGACCGAGGGAGACTGGAAGCGAGACTAGAGGCACAGGAAGTGGAGCTAGGCTCCTTGAGGAAGCAGCTAGAACGAGAGAGCGACAGCCTCAAGATCAAGACCAAGATCATGGATGATCAGACAGACTCCATCAAGAAACTCAAAGATGTGAGTCATCAATCCCTCAGTTTGCTCAGTGGAATACAATCAAACTCAACCAAAACCACAGTATTGGCTTATTATATGAGCTGTTATTTTCGCAAGGGTTTATTTTTTGTGACTTTCACATATTACTGTAGGCTTAGGAATCTGTGAACATGGAGAATATTGCTGCATGATATTGAATGTATTTGTTGTGCAAAAATATTCACTTCATTGTTGCTATAATGTAGAAACACACAGCAGTGGATGTATGTTTATTTTTTGTTTTAAGTCATATTTTATTTTGTTTATATGAGACTGTGATTAATGTTTGGCGCCCTCTGTAGGCCCTGTTAGAGAAGGACGACGAGGTGAAGGCGGCCCGAGAGGAAACCCTGCGTGTCCAGCAGGGTCTGGAGGACCGTCTAGCCGCAGAGCAGTCCACTGTCCAGGAGATGACCGCTGAGGCTGACCGATTGACCAAACGGAAGGAGGGGCTAAAGGAGAGGGTGATGGAGCTTCAGATGGAATTGGAGGAGAACCAGCGGGCATACCGGTAGGATGACTTATTCTGGACGAGGGCCTTTTTAGAGCAAAACTGATCACTACTTGGCTTTTGAATTGGCAACACATTTTTTTTTCATTTCATTTTTTAGAGCAATTCTGAATATCAACCTTTTAAATGCATTGCCAATTTGAAAATTTAATGATCATTCGCCCCGTATTTGACCCTTATTGGAAGACCCGTCCAAAACATCCTCAAAATCTAGGCATCGCTATAATTACACTTCAATTCACGTTCTGATTCTATTATTTGGATGGAAGTGCTTACAGAGAATTTTCTTCCCTTCTTTGTAGTTTTTACCAAAAATAATTTGACCCGCTAAAGAGCTTTTCTGTCTGTAAAGTTAACAAGAAGACTTTAAAAACAAACAATCACTGATTGGAAGTGACCCTCTTGAATTGATTACCCGCTGTGACAGGGCACTGGACAACAAGTGGAAGGAGAAGGGAGACATCATCGGTCAGCTGGAGACACAGGTCAGACAGGTCAAGGACAACTTTGACCAACGGGAGAAGAAGATCAGGGAGGAGAGGGACAAAGCTGTCCAAGCAGAAAAGTTAGTTTTTTTAATCATTATTTGCCGCTGGTTCATTTTTGCACTCGTAATGCACACACATTCTTTAGAGTATCATGTCATTATCCATAATCCAAGCTGAAAGCCTCTTGAATACTCAACCCATAATCAATTCAGTGCCATTCTGATTTGACCATAGACTAAGTCCTGTTCTAATTTGATTGTGGGATGCCAGGAAAGCAGTTGATCACAGGTTTATATCTCACATGGTCCTCCTTTTCTTTGCTTCCAGTCCAATAGATTAACCAATCAATATTATAAATATGGAGAGAAACAGCAATCCAAAGATTAGTCAGCATTGTCGCAAATCATGAAAATATCTGTACGCGAAATTTTATATACCTTGTCTACAGTTTTTAACCAAACATGTAGAATAGTATTTTGAACAAACTCTATATACATTACTGCTATCAAAGTTCCCAGAATTTTTGTGTGCTAAATATACAAGTTTAATCTATGAGTGTATTAGCAATTTCATTCAATCAAGCATTCTTATTGGGTGTTTTTTTTAATTTCAGACAGCTTTAAACCTGATCATACTCTATCATAAATACATATCTTGAATATTATGTCCTTAATAATGAATGTATTTCCATTTCACTTTTCCATTCCATCTGATGTTCTATAGGGCATCAAGTGAGAAGCTGAGAGCCATAGACAATGCATTCAGGAAACAGATGGAGGCAGCCCAGAGGGGGCATGAGGAGAACATGGAACAGCTTGCCCATGAGAAGCAGACAGAGATTAATGAGGCTCAGAGCAGAGTGAGTCTACTGGAATTACTCCCACAGTTTTGTTGTGATATTACATTGTAATCATGTATAATTGTGAAGAATACTTATGTTGATAATGGCATTGTTTGCAAATGACAGGATTAGTACTGTAATGGCTGCAATGGTGTTTTGGTGTTGAAGGAATTTCAAGGAAGTCATATCGGTGACAGCTGATGGGTAGAAGTGGTGATGTGCATGATGATGACAATCTTGGTAATGGGACTCTTGGTAATAGTAATTGAATGGTTGAATTGAAGAGTTGACAATGCTGGTAATGATGGCAATGACATATATAATGTGAACAATGACACAATGATACAAGTGGTTATAACGTTGTGATAGTGGACGTTGATGAGGATGATGCATCTGACAATAATTGGAATAATTATCATGAAGATGAAGGCAGTGGTGGTAGTGGTAGCTGTGGCAGGAAAAACTCTAAAAGCTGCCAAGAGCAGTCAGCGTGCCAAGATTCAAGACAAGCTAAGAGCAGAAGGAGATACGAGTGAAACTCTAAAGACACATCATAGATCTCCGCCAAACTGCTAAAATGCATTCTCAATGAAGTCAATGAAGTTTTAGTTTAATTTCAGGATAAATCTCTTGGTGACGTTCATTCATTCATTCATTCATTCATTCATTCATTCATTCATTCATTCATTCATTCATTCATTCATTCATTCATTCATTCATTCATTCATTCATTCATTCATTCATTCATTCATTCATTCATTCATTCATTCATTCATTCATTCATTCATTCATTCATTCATTCATTCATTCATTCATTCATTCATTCATTCATTCATTCATTCATTCATTTAAATTACCCTGGGTAGCCCCTTCAGTGGTTACACACTGTTCTATCAGGGGGCTCTGCTCTGACATTTTGACATTTACTACAACATGGTTTACATAAATACAAATAAATAACATGTACAGTTCAGTGCTAAATGTACATCATCTTAGCTTACACTGCATCTCCTTCATCTTGCTCCTTCTGCAGGTGATGGAGGTGGAGGATGAGATGAGGCAGCTCCTGGCGGAGACAACGAACCAGAAGAGAGTCATGGAGGAGAAGATCAGGAGACTCACACAAGCATTCACTGAGATCCAGGACCTGGGATGAGGCCGTGTCACCAAAAAATGATTCCATTTCGTATTTGAAGAAGAGAAAGGACATTCCTCAACCAACCAAGGCAGAAGAAAATGAATGACAAGATCAGGAGACTCACACAAGCATTCACTGACATCCAGGACCTGGGTTGATGGCCAAAGACCAGAGACTTCTGATACCATTTCTTATATGAAGAAAAGAGAGGACACTCATCAAACAACACAGGCAGAAGATAATGAATGAGGAGAAGAACAGGTGACTCTGGAGTTCGCAATTTTTCTTTGCAAGGGAATAGCATTTATTCAACATCAGAACCAGAAGACCATCAAGAAGAGGAAGCATAGAGGAGGACTGGCTCTGGTGTCCACAGGGATCCTGGACCTGACATGATGCCAAGTCACAAGAGACTTCAGATATCATTCAGCTTACTTCAATGTCTTTCTTTGAACAAAAAGGACACTCTATTAAACAACAAAAGGAAAATAAATGTTCTTGGAATGTTTCCAAGGTGAGAGTGTACTAATAAGTACTATTTAGAAAAAAGTAAAACTTTCAGTAACACCATTTGGTTTAATTTTTTCAAGATATTTGACCCTTTTCTGGGAGTGAAGACAGGAAAAGAGAGATTGAAAAGAGGAGAGGTGATTTTTTAATTTTTTTATAACACTTCCACAAAAGTGTTTTTAGCCGTAGTTTTTGGTGTTTAAACCAAAAATAATTGAGATGAAAGGAGAGGGTGGTCATGAGAGTTATGGGCAAGTCACAAATAAGTTATCCAGAAAAAGAAGAGAGAAAGGAGAGAGGCAAAGTGTGGTAGGTTTCTGTCAATTTCAGGAAGAGAGAGTATCAGTCTCAACATGTCAGGCAGCGTGCTCTGACCATCATCTGGAGAATAATTCAAAGAAACTATTGAGTGCGCCAGGTATTTATGGGATTCGAATGTATCCGAAGTTACCCAAAGGTGTCCAAAACCGGCCAATAAGAAATGCAGTGTGCAGCAGAGAGTGCAATGGAGTGAACAGCCTTCTGCTGCTCCTACTCAGCAAAGACAAAGAGTGTATTGGCACGAATTTCAGTGGCACATGCTGTTTCACGCTCCACTGCACTTTGGCGCTTTCTGAACTCCTAGCGAAGACTGAACAGTTGACATATATCTCAAACCAGATTTTCTTTTGTTATTCAGAGGAAGGCACTGCCTAATTAATTAGAAATACAGTGTATTGTTTGAAACACCTGAATGTATGAGTGAATGAATGGACATGTTAGATCAAAGCAAGTCATCCAAGCATCCATGCACCAAGAGTTGAGAGCTTAGAGGAGTGTTGCCATACATGTTTATCTTAATCCAATGTGCTTTTCACCCTTAAAGGGATAGTTCACTCTGAATATAAGTTGGTTTCCATAATAGCAGAAACATGAAAGAAACATTTAGTGAAGGTTTGACGAAAATCGGTTAAAGGATGCCATGCCATGTCACCAAAGACTAAAGGACACAGGGTGACAGGAAAGTTATGATCTTTTGAAATGTTAATTCTGTGATGTCACATGCGAGGTGCTCTCCCATGTGTTGTGTACAGTATAATTCCATATGCTCTTTTTCTGTTTTTGACAATGGAATGATTTTGTTTCCATACCGGTATTTGTGTAAAAAAACACATATTTCTAATAATGTACTAAATGCACAGGTAAAAGGATGCATATCTTTTTTATTAGAAAATGCAAATTTTTGAACAAATATTATATGCAACATATGGGAGAGCACCTTGTATGTGATGTCATAAAATCAACACTTTAAAATATCATAGCTTTCTTATCCTTCGACGGATTTTCATCAAACCTTCACTTACATGTTTCTATCATAATTTCTCCAATTATCGAAACCAACGTAATTTCAGTGTGAACTATCCCTTTAACCATTTCAGCACCAGACTAACATATCTCCATGTGATTTGTGTGTATTACTTAGGAATAGAGTCACCTTTAGCACACAAAGTATTCAAGTGCAATGCTACCACAATTATAAATTCAAATGATTTAATAAAATCAGAGAAATATGATTTGTGTTTAAACATCTTTATTCCCAAGCCCTACAATCTTGGGCTGTAATATTATAAATAAAATATATAAGGTTGATAAATGATGCTCTGGGTATTGTTTTATTTATACATGAAACACAAACAAAGACATGTATAACAAACATGTTCAGTATGTCATTGTGGGCAAAAGTGTTGCTATTGAAGGATCCATTGCTAGTACAGGTAATTCTACATTTCAAACACAAAGAATTTCCATACAATATGTCTAAATTTCTGTACTTTTTTGCGAATCCGTTTCTGTGATTTGTCTACAACATCATTCAATTCTCCTTATTATCAGGGCTACTTTTCCCTTTAATGAAATTACAATTCAAATTATACATGTATTGAACTGTTTGTGCTTAATTATGGTAGTCAAATAAGGCTATCATGTCGTTAATGTAATTTACATAACCAGTGCCCCACACACAAAATAAACCAGTTAAACCAGATATGAGGTCCAATCACATGAAGTTGTCACCACTTAAATATATTGAACTTTAATCTATAGTTTATATATGATCCTAAGATTAATGAATACTTTAACTGATTAAACTTTAATCCATAGTTTATACATGACCCTGAGATAAATGAATACTGTGATTCTTAATATGTTCAAAGATTACTATCAGTGAAGGTCATGTATCTGTTTGTAAAGACCACTCAACTTCAGTTGATTCTTCTGGTGAAGTCTGCACTTTATTGCACCTGTCTCTCAATGTCTCTTGTAAAGAAAGACTCCTTTTGTTTTTAAATTAATTTTCCCTTTGGACCTTGTTGCATATTTATTTTCAATTACTAATAAATACTATTTAGAAAATAGTAAAACTTTCGGTAACACCATGTGATTGTATTCTTTCGGATAATTTGCCCACTTATGGGGTGAAGAAAGGAAAGGAAAGTGAAAAGTGAAAAAAAGGAGTGGTGAATTTTAATATTTTATAACACTTACACAAGACTATTTCTAGCTTTAGTTTTCGGTGTTTTAAACCGAAAATAAATGGGATAGAATGGAGGTAGAAGAAGAGGGTGGGTGTTGATGAGAGTTGTGAACTAGTCACAAAATATTAATAAAGAGAAAAGAAAGAAAAAAAGAAACATTCAAAGAACATTTATTTTCAATTGTTGTAACTTACATTTACCATCAATTGTAAGTTACAATAGTTGAAAACATGTCCCGTTTGCAACATGGCACTGGTGGTCTTAATAGACTTATATTTGATTTGATTGTAAATAAATGATACATTCTAGGCAGTATTGAAAGAAGCAAAGCACTGCTGACATGCTTTGTGTTATAATCACTACTCATACATAGACAGTCTGCACAATGCTTGGTATACAGCCTTCATGTATAGTCACAGAGATAGCTACATGTACTAACCATTTGTATGCAGACAAACATCTTCTCTGGGATTTATGTGTATTATAGGTAAAAAACAAAATCCTCACATGGCACATACAGATTTTATTTTTTTCCAATGTTAAAATTGGAATTGAAAATGTGTGAAGGGCAAGGATGGAAGGGCTGTGCGAAGGTCTGCATATTGATTTGTCAATTTCAAGGGGACTTCATGACAGATGTTGTCTCTGTTCATCGAATGTTGGGTGGATCAAATTATGTTAGTATTGATCATCCCGCATTCTCCAGAGAAATGAGATGCAACACCAAGTGAATTTTATTCAATTTTGGAACAGAGAGCTGGAATAGAATTTGTGCATGAAAAAGAGAAGAGCACTGTCTTCTTCATGTACCTAGGTGTAGCGTGCCTAGCAAACTCACCTTGTCCACCACTCAAATGCATGTAACATGTCATCATTTTTTCCTTCTTAACTTGATAATCACACTTTTTTTTCTATAGTAAAGCATATCAAAATCTACCTGCCGGTATAGAATGGAATCTGTACAAACTTCATTTCAATTAGATATGGAAAGAGCATAAGTTGTATGCTATGATGCAATCAATCCTTAATTGTTTGGACAAAACATTTTCATTTCATTTGTGTGTCATAAATTGATATTCATTGGAAAAATTGATTTTCATGAGACAATTTCAGTTCATTTTTGTTTCATAAATTGATATTCCTTAGGCAAGTCGATTTTCATGAGACAAATGTTTTTTTTTTCATTTGATGGGTTGAATTCATTTTAAAAATGATAATTGTAAATCCTGCCTTCCCTGCTTACTACAGTCAAACCTGCTTTAGCACTCATCTGTATAGAAAGATCACATTTTCCTTTCCCTCCAATAATGTTTCTCAATGAAACTTGTATCAAAGAAACCTGCAGAGAAAGGCCACCTGCTAGATACAAACATTGAGTATTTGTTTCCTTGCAGTGGTCTTTACATACAGGTCTGACTCTCATGGATGAACATTCATTTTGTTTGCATTTGGTATAATTTTGTGAATACAAACCAATAGTTCCAGGAAAATGTAGTATTGTGAGAATATTTATAATTTTCACATGATTGAGAAAAAAATAAAACAACAATTTCCCTCCACATCTTTCATCACTGCATCTGTCATTGCATTAGTTGAGTAGAGGAATCATCATGAAACGTGATCTGTTTAAAGTGAGTCACGTGTCACAGCAGTATCTTCACTATGAATTGAGTCTTTGTGAGTTATACAGTTCATCTTTCCTCATTGGAGAACAAGTCAGTGATTCATCGAATAATGTGAGGTACACATGTATAATGATGTGCCTCTTCTTGACAGTGGAGATTGTTTGTGTGTTTTATTTAGGACCACCCATTATCTCATCAGAGTGAAATGTGAAAGGAGATGTACATTTTCTGAATAATTGGCTAGATTATTGACACCAGAAGGAGAACTTGGACATGTTCTTGTGGCCACCCAGTTGTCGTGCATGTGTGTGACACTGTTCGTGCCATTGCCAAAGTATCACCAGTCATACAAGCAAGTAATATAAAGCAGGGCTTTGTTCAAGTAGATTGGTTCAAGTTTCAACAAAATCTGGGTATTATATTTACTTTGGGACATTCAGGGGATTAGGGTTAGGGTTTAGGCTAGCTGGATGAAAACATTCTAACTCTTAACCCATATCCAAACCTTAACCCGAGGCTGAAGTTAGCAACCTAAAACAATTAACCTGCCTAAAACCCAGGATTACCCAATTTTGTCACATCTCTCAATATTAAATGCAGATTGTTCTTGGGCTCCTTTAACAAATCTGAACGATAACGTGCCTGTACCTCCTCTCTGCCTTATATACACACTCAAATTTTGCCCAATATGCTTCACATGTATTCTCCTGTATTTCAATGAATTAGTTTGGAGGGTTTGATTATTTTTTAATCAGTATTATCATTGTTGTGCCTGTGCAACCAAGTTGGCGGATGGCATTATGTTTCTGGTTTGTCTGTCCGTCTGTTTGACCTTCCTGTAATAAATTGCCCCTCTTCTGTTTTTTTGATGAAAGAATACATCTTTTTCCTAGAGGGGTGTGTGTAAAAATATTTGTCTAATCATTTGTCAAATTTACAGGTACAAACCTAACTTATAGCAGAGTACCTCACCAGTGACATCACAAAACAAAGAATTTGAAAATTCATAACTCTGTTATCCTTTGACGGAATTTTGTCAAACCTTCCATTTATTTGTTTGGTACATGTTTCTTCTTTTATTAAAACCAACTAAGCTTCCGTGTAGACTTTCACTTTAATGTGCCTTTGAGGTGTTTTTGCACATGGGTCGTTAGTTAGCTTTGTCATACCATTAGACAATTGAAAACGTTTATGTTTGGCAGCTGATAAAGATTCAAAAGAGAAGATTGGTACATGTAGATTTAAAAGCGACTTGGAGTAGCCCTGTAGAACATGTCATGTGCCTTCATGTTTATTCAATGTTCCTTTATTATGTAGATATATATATATATATATGTTCATCAAATATTATTTAAGTTTTATTATCATTATACTCAATTTGTACATGTATATTTATTTTGTGAGAAATTAAATATGAGATTCTAAGCAAATTTATCATATTGTGTCATATTAGTATTATTCTGTTAAAATGTTTAACAATGTAGTTTTCATTTTTTTTTCTCCAAGACTTATTCACACAGCACACACTTGAGCACACTGAAACTCTCTCAAAACTCCTGATGCTTTCATCGATTGAACTCCATCTGCCCTTGACTGAAAAAAAATTATGCTCTCATAGTATCAATTCATATTTTAAGTGGTATGTAAAATGAGTGTCTCAGCTACTTTTCAGTGACTTTCCGGTCCAGGGCAAAATCATTCATCGATCTTTTTGCTACCATCCGTGGAATTAGTGAAAGGATATCCATTCACACGGAAGACTTGTAAACGCAGCTTTGATGGATTGGTACCTAGAGCATTGTTATTATAGTGCTTCGCTCCATCAAAGTCTGTAATGTATTTTTTAGAAAGTTTGTGAGAAATGAGGTGCTAAGGCGGCCATCCCTGAGGTGCCCGCTATCTGGAAAACTTCACACAAACAAGGCTGTGATCACCATCTACTCTAAACAAGATATACTGTGGGATGGTTGCACATAGACTAGCTCCCAGGCTTTTCACCATTTAATTCAAACATTTAACATCTAGTACTCACAAGACTAGTAACTCTTTCATCTCCTTTTTTTCCCTCAGGAGAAGGAAATATTGACACCAATTAACACCAATTTTCTTGCTTGAAAATAAATACATGTAGTGTGATTGGGCATAACAATAAATCTTCCATTTCCCAGGAATTTCAAGAAAGGGGGACTGGATAGAGTGAAAGCTTTGTTTTGCTTATCTGTGAAAGCGAGAATGTTTACTGAATATTTTAGTTTGGATTGAAAATGTCTGACTGCTAGGCTAGGTCTGACAATGTGCATGGTGTGTGTGTGTGTGTGTGTGTGTGTGTGTGTGTGTGTGTGTGTGTGTGTGTGTGTGTGTGTGTGTGTGTGTGTGTGTGTGTGTGTGTGTGTGTGTGTGTGTGTGTGTGTGTGTGTGTGTGTGTGTGTGTGTGTGTGTGTGTGTGTGTGTGTGTGTGTGTGTGCCTGGTATGAAAGGGGCAGGATATGAAGTATGCTGCGTTCACTTTTCTGAGACGGAAAGGAGGGCAAACTAATCGGCAGATGTCTTTTTATTCCCAATGTGCTTTGAAACTGATTAAAATGGATGGAGTTTTGCCTATAGCCTGCGGCCATTATACAAGCAATGGATAAACTCCAAAAGAAAGGCTCAAACAAAGTGTATATATCTAGATATGTTTTAATATGTTGAACACCGACAAAAAGATTGCATGTCACATCTCGAATGGTATGTATGAATTATATAACATGGCATCCATATGCATTCATGGTTGACACGCTGTTAGAAAGATTCTCTCTTTTTTTTTGTGAAGTATATATAAGTTCCATCATTCAACCAAAGTATCTTTTGTTGAATAACCAAATCATTTTCCCTTTTATTGTACATGTACTGGTACAATGTGCTTCTGTATCCCATGAATGGTAACAAGTATGATGGTAAAAGTCTGACCATATCTCGAAACCTAATTCTTATCTGAACCCTGACACTAAACTTAGACCTATTAATTTGTACAAAAAAACATGTCTCCGTCACTTTCATTCCAATCCAACACAAACAAAACAAATAGCGTCACAGCGTACGCTTTGCATGCCTGATGCATGTATTCATGTATGCAGTGGTGAACCCAACACAAGATGCTTAAATGAGTACCTGTACTGTTTGTCGGAATCAGCAGACGCTGGAATAGCAATGTTCACAGTCTTCTGTGTAGAGAGCAGGACAGGTATGAATCAAGTGTTAATATCCTCTAATGCTGATATGCATACACAGCAGTGGTGTTGATTAAAAACATTATCAAAATAATAATGCAGCAAGACGGCCCACAGCTTTGCCATTTTTTTTTTTAATGAAAGAAGAAATCTTTTCCATAGAGGTATGTGTGTAAAAAAAGATGTGTCTAATGACATGTTAAATGCACAAGTAGAATGATGCATATATAAATCATCCTTCTAAGAAAAATGATATTTTACAAAAATATGAATACACAACATAAGGGAGAGCATCTTGCACACAACGTCACAAAATAAAAACTTAAAAAAAATGACTTTCTTGTCCCCTGATGGATTTTCATAAAAGTTTCACTTAAATGTTTCTTTCATGTTTATGCTTTTATTTAAACCAACTTAACTTCCAAACTGTCTGAGCTAGTAATTGACATTAAAAAAACTTACTTGACTCAAAACAGTACTAATCAGACAATCACAGTTTAGGATCGTACAGAGCGTTAGTGGAAACATTGATCAAAATTAAGTTTGTTTTCAGAATATCACCTCGTGTGAACTGTCCTATTTTAAATTGACATTATGGCATGCGGCAAACCATGGCAGCAGCAAACAATGATCAAACTCTGCCTGGATTCAAGACTACCGAGTGAGCTGACAGATATGGGGCATGCAAACAGCAATTACCCAATGGAAGGGGGAAAGTTTAGAGCACCAACATAATTGCGTTACTGTCGTAAAATGTTGAATAGCCAAAAAAGTATTTACAATTACAGTTCAGCCCCGGCAGGTAGCAAGCATGCATCTATTCATACGGAGCAATCTTGTTTGGAGCGAGATGTAACCAGCCAATATGAGATATGTTTGATGCTGTTTCCTGTGTGTTGTTGAAGGGGGTCTGGAGGCGGGAGCAGGGACAAGGGGTGGGTGATATATGAAGAGCTCATTTGCAAAAGGGGTTAGATCCATTTTTCATGAAATGTGATTTTTTTTTTTGTCTAAATGTATAGATTTGAGGTAGCTCTATGAGATGATACCAAAGAAAAGTCGAAATTCCCATTAAAAAGTGAGCAAAAAAGGCAAAGGAAAATCACTTATTTTTCAAAAGGGGTTGGATCCATTTCAGTTTGCAAAAGGGGTTAGATTCACAAAGGTAATTTTTGGAGAAAAAAATATTTTAAAAATTTGGGAGAATAAAAAAAGTTCATTTTTCTCAGAACGGTCTAAAGTGGATCTAACCCCTTTTGCGAACAAACTCTTCATATGTAATTTGACACCATGATCAGTTTCCTTGGAGCTATAATCATACATTAGAGATTTGGTGAAAAGAAAATGTGAAATGGTGAGGAAATTTTCATCTCTTTCGAAATACATGATTTCATTAAAAGCCGGAACCTCAGCTACATCCACAGCAAAAGAGATGATTGTATCTAGGCCTATATGTGCATATTGCTCAAGTAAGCAATACACATTTTGTTTTAAAGGAGAATGAACTTTTATATATAGAAAAGGAAAAGCAAGTTGTTTGTAAAGTGTCTACACCTACAAATATAGCTTTTTATGTTCTTCAAATGTCCCATATACTTTCAGCAATTTGCACTTTATTGTCCGATTCTGGAAATATTCCCCCCCCCCACGCCCCACATTAAAGGATAACAAAAAGACTTGTGTACACAGCCATATTATAATCAGCACTGCTAGTATTTCTCCATTGTTTGGTTGCAAATCTTCAAGTATTAAAATCTCTGGTAAGACAACACCTCTTTCCTTACAGCCCTTTAATAAACCAATAACATGAATAAGAGACTTCCTGACTTCTTAAAGCTGCACCAAGACCACAAACCAATGACTGTTATCAAGATGGAGAACATCCATTGTGAAATGACATGAATGTAATTGTGATAGTCAGTCATCTCTTTCACAGAAGTCATGTCCCAAACCGAAATTGTGATCAGGAATCGGCAACATGACTTTATAAATATTATACAACTTCATGCGACAGTTATATCTTTATTTGTAATGAAAAATGTATTAAGGTATTGATGACTTCTAGCTGTTCAATGAAAAAGAGTGCTAATATTGGGCTTAGTATTGGATCTGGTATTGATCTGACCTCATGAAACAGACTGCCATACCCTTGGCAGTGACCTCTGTGTCTATATCACGCTACAACAGAGAACATACCGGACATACCACATCTAGAAGAGGAGCAAATCTGACATAATTTAGGGAGGAGATGAAGGATAGCTCACTGAAAAGGGTCAAACTCCCTGAATAAACACCAAATTTCTTGTCTGAAAACAAAGACAGTGTAATTGGGCATATCAAAAATCCTTCCGTTTCACAGGAATGTCATCAAAGGGGAACTGGTTTGAGTGAAAGCTTTATCTTGCTCGTCTTAAAGTGAGAGAGATCTTGCATCTGTATACTGGATGCTTACTGATGTAAGACAAGAGATTGATCTTAGTGATAGATGTGCGCTTTGTGTGCCAGGTGTGATACTTACCGTACAAGTCCAATTATGTAGCATTTTATCTGCCATAGGAATAATTGGGGGTGAAGTGAAAGGTCTATTTGTTATTCTGAATATGTTACTATTTCTATATCTTGATCACAAATCTCTATTTTCTTTCTTTCTCTCTCTCTCTCTCTCTCTCTCTCTCTCCCTCTATATCTCTCTCTTTCTCTTTCTCTCTATCTTTCCTCCTTTCTGCTGTGGTGTCATTTCACACACACATACACTTTCTTTTCATGTACTGGTGCAAAAAGAAAAGATCCACGAATTGAAAGGATAGGATCAAAGACACTCAGGAGAAGGACTCTAAGGAGGCAACAAAATTATGAAGGAGAAACAACATGTTTCAGTATTCCCTTCAGAGCGCCGACAATGAATGTGCGTGCATGTGCAAGATGTCTCTATTTGCTTTGTGATTTGTCTTAAAAAATTTTAATGTAAACTCTCAACTTGCCAATTTCTTTCTTACACTTCAACTCTCAAAAAACATGACAAGTTATTCTGCCAGAATGTATGTGAGCTTTCCTGGTTACCATGGTTACATCACCTTTAAACAGGACAGTTAAATCCTCCAGGAGGTCTATGCCTAAACTGGAGTTCAAATTACAGCTACAAGCACTGAGACACAACACTCCATCTTTCCTTGATTTCCAAATAATTACATCTAAAAGCAACTTGAAAGCTAATGACAGCTTGAATAACAAACTAATGTTGATGACCACCACACAGCGCCACATTCTGTCTGTAAAGGCAACCAGAGATGACACGATCCCATCAGTCGTACCACTCTGCGACTGGCTGAATCACATGACCCTGTCATTGCATTTATACAAGAAGGTGACGTCATGTTTCAAGTCGTAGGCCCTTACGACTGCAGAATCATGCCAAAATTGCGTTATCTGCAGTGGCCGTAATGTATTATCTAACTCTGTCAGTCCCGTAGGCAATACATTGTGTAGTAACTGACATGGGACTATCACTGGATGGTAGCGAGAGGGTTGAATCAGTCTATGAGGAATGAGGGATAATAATGCTACCATCCCCTAGGATCTCGCTATCTAGAAGGCTTTTTGCACAAAACTCAGGAAGATGGATGTGGTTGGTCGTAACACCGATAGATGCACTCTCTAAATAAAAGATACCAATGTGCCTGAGTGGTGTGTGAGGTGGGAGGAGGGCGGGACAAGACATAGTCTAGAGGCAGCCAGAATCATCAATAACTTGTTGGACTTTAGATGCATGAGGAAATAGCATTGTATACATTTATTAATGGATTAATGGATGGATATGCGAGATGGGCTTATGGGATTATTATAATGCTTTGTTGGATGAAAATGTAACAAACTATGCCTGTATGAGAGAGAGAGAGAGAGAGAGAGAGAGAGAATGGAAAGAGAGAGAAAGAGAGAGAGAGAGAGAGAGAGAGTAACAAAATTCAGTTATAGATGGCACAACAAACAAACACATGCATACACAGAGATCAACACCCATATGTCCACATACAATCAAACATATTACTTCAAAGAAGTTTATATATCTATACAATATATACAAACAAATGTAAAGACACAAATATGAGGATGCAAATGTTCAAAAAATCTTAAAAGTCTGTTGTCCAGAAAAATGTCTTTAATAAATTTTCTCTCTGCAAAAACATTTATTGTTAGTACTTAGCATCTCTTTGATTCCTGTTTCAGGAGGCACATTACCCATGATCAAAGCCACACATTTCTGAAATTCGTCATATCATAATGCTTTGAAGCAATCACTCTGTTCTGCTCCAGAAAGCTGCATGTAAATAAAATCTGAAAAATCAGTTCTCCATCCCTTTGGTCAAATAATATAAAGAGTAAAATTAGATGTATTATTAAAAACATCCAACAAGCTTAAATACACTCGTGTATAAGGTAGAAGTGATTACAAGCATATGATTACCTTTTGTGTTAAGAACAATAAAACAAATTACAATTCTATCTACATCCTTCAGGTTGTATGTGTCAGTCAGGCCAAAATCATGAAATAGACTTAAAAAAACATTGAATTAATGTTTAATTAGTTCAAAAAAATCAAATAAGACTCATGGGGTGGATGGCTTGTTTATATAAAGACTTCTATATGGGTTGTATTAGATTAAAAGAAGCCTTGTATTTTCAAAATTGGAACCTGAAGTACGTGGTCTTTATCTTGGTAACTCTCCCTCTTGTTCGTGGGGGGATGTGTGTGTGGGGGGGGGGGGGGGGAAATGTCCTTTGGTGAATTTATATGGCTTCTATTTCTGTGTTTGTGGGTGGGTGGAGGACTTTCTCCAGCTCAAAAGCTTTAAATGACAATGACGACCTTTTTTATCACAGGAAAGCTCATACCACAGGGGACATGGGGGTCCACAATGCCCCCCCCCCCTCCCATCCCCTCCCAATCCTCATTAGTTTAAAAGCCTGTGACTGCACTCCCGTGGAGTGGTATTGGAAGAGAACTCCTTCAAAATGCCCCTCTGGCAATCTTCTAGGACCATGACTGTCCTCCAGAGAGGGTGATTAAAACACAACACACTTTTACCTTTGAAAATGATATCACATTCTGCCTTGTGTGGACCAGATGAGTCAACACACTTTAGACGCATGTTTCCTCAAGATGTTTTAAAGAAAGGGTAGCCTTTTTGCACATCAAGAAAACAAAAAAAAACATTGAAACATTGAAAATGGAAAAAAATAATGTTAAAGAACTTTTCTCCCAATAAAAGAACTGGAAACTGGCTTTGAGCAGAATCAATTGCTAGATTTTGTCTTTTTGCACCGCTATGATCCATTGACAAATTAATACACCGAGTGAG
Organism: Arbacia lixula; assembly: GCA_963669155.1. Lineage (NCBI taxonomy): Eukaryota > Metazoa > Echinodermata > Echinoidea > Arbacioida > Arbaciidae > Arbacia > Arbacia lixula. The sequence goes on from CAVLGW020000157.1 coordinate 18,935, forward strand.
GAAATACAGTATATGAGTGTGGACAACAGACACATCGAGACGTGTGTTTCAACCGTAAACAAGGATAGTTTTTCACTTATCCTGAAAAGGTTGGTCAAGCTATAACTGAGACTTCATACACGTTATCATAAGGGTATACTGCTGATTCCTGCCAAGTTTCATGACTTTTGCAAATGGGCTATTCTATCTTTAATATGCCTGAATGGATGCACAACTATCCAGCACATCAATGAACTTGGATTACAAAAAAAAAACACCTTTATATACTTTTTTGTACTACAGGATGTGGATCATTTTTACATGTTTATTTACAGAGTAATAATCCTGCAGTCATAGAAATATAATGGCCATCGTACTGATGAAGTCTTTACAAATAACATTGTTTTCAATGCTGAACTTAAGTAATCGGCGCAATTGTAAAGACAAAGATAGTTGTCATAGTCATGTGATGACAGTATAGCGTTCAATCGACAGATTTTCATTTTGGAGGGTAAAAGTTCAGATCTACCAGCTGGTTCTTATATCATTCCGCATTCAGAAAGAAATTCAGACCATTCACACCAGATGCAGATGGCAAACTGGCAACCACTTTGAAAAGGTCATGATCAAAAATAGCTTGCAGGATGTGAAAAGGGTGAGGATCTATCTCCTATGTGATTAGCTGAGTGACAGTTTGATGGGTAATCACAGCTTGTTGGGGTTTCCCCCCTTCCCACATCTCTAATCCTCCCTAGGAGTGGCCCTAAACCCACTACAGGCCACACCCATTATAACGAGGTGCTCACGTAAATAACCTCGCTATAATATCTTGCTATACTAAACATATGGGCACATAGATAACTGTTCACTGGTGTAAAAATAGTTAGAAAAAATGTTAGAACGGAATCTTGCTTTATCCATGCTCGTTATAACAGGAAGAGACTGTATATAGGATACATAATAAACAGGAATAATCTATTCATATTCCAAAGAGGTGTTTGGAAAAATATATAGTCAGGTCTTCAGATTGGTGCTAAATGATAGTGCTCTTTCCAGATTTCTGGAGAGATGAAGTCTGTCCACAAACGAGTTTGATATTTCACCATCTAGCTAAAGCTTTGATTGGAAGATTTCCTGCCCAAGTACATGATGAATAGTTTTCTATTATGTGATTTGGCTAGGTAACCTAATAACCAAATTGATGGCTTTTTTGTTGTCACCCAATTTTTGTTTTTTGTTGTTTTGTTTAGTTTTTTTTTTTTTTTTTTTTTTTTTTTTTTGGGGGGGGGGGGGGGGCAGCCTGACCAAATAGGTAGCTAAACCAGTCACAAAATTGCTGGAGTGAATTCATGGAAAGATTTCGTGACCAAAGAGCTTTCTTGCCACTGGGGTCCAATGATGAAGACAGCCCTTGAGTGACAGGAGAGGGTAGGGTGCATGGTCTTCAGCTGGCAAGGGTCATAACAGCGCCATCTGCTCCATCGTGGCATCCACATCAACCTGCGCTCTGATTGGCTCCTTCTTGGTAGACTGATGACCAACCTGGAGGTAAAGAGAATAAATAGTGAGAAAGAAAAGAGTTATTGAAGCTGTATCTATAGATGACAAGATGTTACTGAACAACAAATGTTTTAAAAGCACAGCTAATTGAGAAAAGAAATAACTACTCTCACATCCTTTCCCCTAGCCACCCCCACCTCCCTCTCTCAGCTGTTCCTTCAACTTTCACCTCTCTCTTCACGTGTTATTACATTTCTACTTCATATATCAACCTCACCAGCTATATATGGTAGATCTTTTTAACATTAGCCATCTCCCACTCTCCTAGATCCCTCCCTTCTCACGTTTTATCCACCCCTTCTCTCTTCCATCCTCTGCATTGACTCCATTTGCAGCATCCATATAATCTCACCTCTTCTCTCTGTTGCTCTCTTTCTCTTCCTTCTCTTTCATTTCTTTGAATCCCCTCTCCTCCCCCCCCCCCCTCTCTCTCTCTCTCTCTCTCTCTCTCTCTCTCTCTCTCTCTCTACCTCTCTCTCCTTTTCTTCCTCCCCCTTTCTCAATAACTGCATTATTCCTTCTTCCTCAAGTCTCTTGGGTCGCCTGCTCTCTCTCTCTCTCTCTCTCTCTCTCTTGTCTCTTCTTCTTGCCCCCCCTCCCATTCTCTTACTCTGTGTGTACTATGTTTTTCTCTCCATCCCTCTCTTTCTTCTATCACCTCTCCTTTTCCCTCACATCTGCATTTGCATCTTTCCTCCTTCTCTCAACCTCTTCAGTGATCTCCTTATCTATCCATATACCATGCTCTCTCTTTGTTCTTCATCTTCCATGACCCATCTCTCTCTCTCTCTCTCTCTCTCTCTCTGTCTCTGTCTCTGTCCCTCCCCCTCTCCATCTCTCTTCCACTATCATCCGTCACTTGTTTGTGTCCTGCTCTCTCTGTCTCTCTCTGTCTCCCCCCCCTCCCATATCTCTCTCTGTCTCTGTCTCTCTCTCTTTCTGCCTGTCTCTCTCTGTCTCTCTCTGTCTCTCTCTCTCTCTCTCCCTCTCTCTCTCTCTCTCTCTCTCTCTCTCTCTCTCTCTCTCTCACTCTCTATTTCTCTCTCTCTCTCTCTGTCTCTCTCCCTCCCACTCCCCATCTCTCTTCCACTATCATGCGTCACTTGTTTGTGTCCTGCTCTCTCTGTCTCTCTCTGTCTCCCCCCCTCCCATATCTCTCTCTGTCTCTGTCTCTCTCTCTTTCTGCCTGTCTCTCTCTGTCTCTCTCTGTCTCTCTCTCTCTCTCTCCCTCTCTCTCTCTCTCTCTCTCTCTCTCTCTATCTCTCTCTATCCCTCTGCCCCCCTCTCTCTCCCACCATCATCCATCACTTGTTTGTTTCCTGCTGGCTACCTCAGCTCACCTCCGATGAACTTCCACACTCAATCTGACACACTGCGGCATTCTGTTACAAATGTCAAGCTCTCTAAATCGTGACAGAATAGCCACTTTTTCAAGCCCAAAGGGCCATCAGAGTATTCCCACACTGCTCTCTGCCCAAAAAAAGACCAAAAGAGATCTAAAGAGACGTGAATTCCATGTACCCATTTTTGACATTGCTGGAGACCTTCTTCTCGTTAGAATCTTCCCTCCTGGATGCTACAGCTATAAACAAGAGGCCTGTTCTCTTAAAGGCAGTATAACTAGTTTGCACTTTGCAGTGCTGAAAATATAATATGATGTACACATCTCACATAATCTCCATTTATGGAAGAGAACACATTTCATAAGAACTACCCTTCAAGTACAGGAAGTGAAAACTAATAACTTTTTGTTGAACTAAATCACTTTCTCATCTCAAAATAAAGTTAGTAGTTACAGATCCTTGTGCTGACTTAATTTGAAATTACAATCTAACAGACTCAATCAAATTAACCCTTTCACAGGTCGATACTGTGTCAACATTGCTACAACACCTGATTATGAAAGCAAATAGAATGCGTTATGGGTACCTCCAACTTTCACTTGTATTTGAAAAAGATGCTAACTACAAAAACATCCTTTTCATGTAATATTGAATTCCTATGACACTGTTTGTTTCTTATTACCTTATCATTTCTTAATATGTATACATGCTGTTTTATGATTAATGAATTATTTCACAAAATATATTTAAGTCAACAAAACACAACATTTATGGCAATAAAAATAAATGAACCCTCAGTAGTTTGGAAAGTTTGGAAAGTAGGTCAGGTTTGAAAGGATGGCAAGTACTGTATCAGACTTCATAGAGTTTTAAAATCCCTCAGCAATAAAAGAAAATAAGATCTTGACAAGAAAAGATGGAAAGACTTTTACCAAGTTGACATGGCCAAAGAGAAATATAAGCCTGTGTCGGCTGTGTGTATTTGAAATATTGCATGACAGGTGAAACATCAGTACAACTCTGTGGAGCTTCTGTGGGAATAATTATTATCAACATTAAAATAAATCATATGAATACATATCTATAAATATAATGGGGAGAAAATCATATATATTGCTTATAAGAGTTGCCAGAGTATGGAACATTATGCATCAAAGACATCATGGTATTGTCACTGGGGACAGTGACTTATTTTGGCCCCCCCCCCCCCCCCCCTCCCTATTGCAAGGATCTAGATGTGCGGTGTGGGCATTTTCTCACCCCTATTATTACACAATAATGATAATTCTCAGTGTACCTGTATGAGCAATATTAGCCCTCTAAATTCGTAACAGTATGCTTAAAAGAAAACATATTATACTCTCTTTAGAAACTCATCACTCAAAACATATTCACAATGATAATGGTGATTTAATCCGCTACAACTTAATAAAATATCACAATTCTCATGACAATTTGCAGGGACTAAAATATTTTTGCACTGACAAGCATGCATCCTTAACATATTTGTAAATTCCAACAAATTTGAGGAGATATTATTGCAAGATCAATGTTAATCCATTCATTGCTGCTAGTAAGGCACTGCTTTTGATCAGCCACTCACCCACACCCAAGAATGCAGGAACATCAGAAGAAAACAATTTCAGCTAATTTTATTAGCTGGGAGGCAAAAATAACGAAAATTGTTTTGACTCCTTGCCCTTGAGCGTGGGTGCTGAAGCAGGCCTGGACTAGACGTTTGTTTTTTAGCTCTGTAAACTTTGATTACTGTAAAGCAGCCAAACTATCATTGTGTCTTGTTTTTCTATTTAAATGTTGGAAGAACTATGAGAGAACTGTTCATAACAAGTTGTCACATCAAACAAAAAATCAACAGGGATTTCTTAATTTTTCAGGCATTCTAAATTTATGCAAGTTTCCTTCTCAGTTTCTCTTTGCTTCTTGTAACTTCTTTAGCTATCTACCTTGCGAAGGCCAGCAATTTGAATTTATTCTTAATTTCATTGAGTAAAGCATAATTTTAGGATCTGTATTATATTGAAGAATTATTGAAAGAATTCAGAAAGTGCAATTTCATTTTCATTTGATATAGATATGAGCAATAATTGATTGTGTGTGCATTTGACAGATTTTCAAGACTGATTGATTCAGAAAAAGACTTTATTTCTATATTTCTAGATAAGTTCAAGAAGTTTGTACACAATGGAGCTCTCAACAGCAGCATAATGTCTGTTGCAATAAACAATAAATGCATTGTTTTTGTACTTTAAGGTTATGGCATGCATGGCTAACAACATCACATTTTCTAGACTGTTACATTTCTTAGTAGTCAGTCATAGTCCTGGGGGCAGATGTCCTTGGGGTAGTTGTCCTGGGAGGTAGATGTCCTGGGGGTAGTTGTCCTGGGAGGTAGATGTCCTGGGGGTAGTTGTCCGGTTACAGTTCGATATTCCGAAGGTTTGTTTATTCCAAAGGTTCGTTATTCTGAAACAAGTAAATTGTCTACACCTCTATGCTCGTTGATCCAAAAATGAAAGAGGGTTCGTTAATCTGAGCATTTGTCGCGTAACGTTCGGAATAACGAGTGCTTCCCAGTTGTCTCGGGAGGTAGATGTCCTGGGAGGTAGATGTCCTTGGGGTAGTTGTCCAAAGGAGACGTTGTCTTGGAGAGAAGTTGTCTCGGAGAGAAGTTGTCTTGGGGAGAAGTTGTCTTGGGGAGAAGTTGTCCTTGAGGTTAATTTTCTTGGGGATGCATCCAGGGAGGTACTGTCCTCATAGAGTTTTTTTCACAATGTCCTTGAGTTAAAAATGATTATGTATCTTATTTGAGGAATGTCTCCCTTCTTCTAAACTGCTGACAGATGACTGTTATAATATCTGATCACCTCAGATAGGAGTCTAGTACCTTGAACATCAAGAAGAATTTAGTGGTAATAGCTCTACAAATATCAGAACAATTCACATGTAAACTTGTGACGACAGAAAAACAGATCCATAAAAACACCCTGACATCATGAGCAAAAAGTGGAAAATAATGGTCAAAGTGACACAGGTTTTTATCAAAAAGAGGCGCTTCACTAGACTTTCTGGCATCAATCACATGCTAAGTGTCAGTTAGTATAAACGCTCTGATGTAGTCCTGTCTTTCATCACGCTCCACATTAATGGCACAACGGCTGACAAATTGCCAACCTTGTCGTCGTCATGATAACCCTCAAGATTCCAACTCTCTCACTCATAACCACATCCCTTCTAGCAAGCACAAGATCAATCACTGCTCATGCCTTATGTCACCCAGAGGGCTCATTATGTGAAGGCTCATTACATATTTGTCAGGATCAGTGAGTAAGATTAGGATTAGGATTAATGGACCAATAAAAAGGGGTGTCATTAATCTCGCTCATTTCATGGTGATGCATCCAGTCGCTATGGAGGCAGGCGCATCTCTACTGTCAGGAAGACACGATGTGCAATTACTGCATACACACCATAAACATCACTGTCACTTTTCAAGTCGTTATTTGATGACTTGCAGTTGCTCTTGCTAACTAGCCTACTTTCAGGCTGTTGGATATTTCTGAGCCAAAGTAAAAATAGAGTCTAATATTTCAAGACTAGTCACTGTATCATTTTCCTCTTTTCTCAGTCCCTCCCAGCTAGAGATGAAATGATCCACCTCTCTACTCACCAGCTCTTCACGCTTTCTGGTTTACAGTCCTTTTCAGGACTACACTCACATTTCGAAAGAATACTCTACTTTCAAATCTCCACTTTCTCGCCTGTCCATTTCACCTTCAATTCTATCCACGTTTTCTCATCTCAGTCCTCCCAGGACCTTACACATGGTGTACCGTAAACCTCTCTCGTGATTGATCATACCACCATGCAAACCTTCAAACATCACCTCGATGCTTGTTAGTCCGAAAACGAAAAAGGGTTCATTAATCAGAGCATTTGTCGCGCAACGTTCGGAATAAGGAACATACAGATCAATGAGTGCTTCCCTTCTTTCTGCGGCATCTATAGTGTAGAGCATTCTAGCCATGGGCACATTGATTTTGACAGCATTCACCAAAATGTCATAGCTCCAACAACACAATCACACATACATGTACACTGTATGGTTGTGCACAGCAAGCATGATTTATGTGAAAGTGGGAACACATCAATTCGAGGTTGGTGGGGTCACTGTAATTCCTGAAGTTTAAAGATTGTCCGTCCCTTTTGCAAGCTTAAAATTTGAAATCGTCTATCACGATCGTAAATTGAACAAAGTGTGATTCAAGACCATTTCTAAGAATATAGCATGTTACAGCTTTCTGTATATGTAAAAAATTTCAGCCGTTAAATTTCAAACCAACTTTTTTCGTACGAAAAAAGTATTAGTCTTTGTTACAGTATCTATGTGGTTATTATGCGTGTGTGAAATCCTAATTTTATGAGTAACTACCAAATTTTGGAGATGATTCCTTCCATAGAACAATGTTTTTCATAATGCGTTTTATAATTTAATAAACACATTAATCAATAAAGCAGATTTTTCAACACAAACTGCTAAGAGCCTGAGGTAAAGACTATTAATCAGACGTTGTTTACGTGCATTATTTGAATTTTACACTATGTATCAGTTTCAAATTGTGAATATAGAGCTTGCTAACAGTTCGCTATATGTTTTGCCAATGTTTCGATGGTTTTGTGGTGATCTGAAAAAGGGACTGGCTGTCTTTAAAGTCCCTTCTTTCTGTGGCACCTAGCATACACTATGTTGGTTATGGGCATAGTTGGCAGTCAGACCAAAACGCAGTATCTCCAAAAAACACAATCACTGCATATACAAGACGTGTTGTGCACATGCAGGACAATCATGATCAATGTGAGAGTGCGAACACACCCATACAGTGCATGAATCAGTCTCCCTGAGGGTGTGCAGATGGTGTGAAATCTCCACCACATTCTTAGGGCGTGTTTGTCAACCCTTTTTTTGGTAGAATTAAGGTGTCCAAACGCGTTTAATTTTTTTTAAACGGGATTCAGGGAGTTGATAAACGCAAAGGTGTTTTGATTATGGGGTTCGGAAAGCTCTTTTGAAACACGCAAATTTGGGTGATCCTAAACGCGTTTGAGCCAGAAACGCGTTTAGGGAAGCGAGATAAAGGCAAAGCTGTTTTGAATCGACTTTAAACCATGTGTTTCCGATTTCTGAAAACACGTGTAACTGCGCAGTAGAGCTGCGCAGTGGCAAGGCTGATTTTCAACTTGGGCGATTGAGTTGATAAACGCACTGTTTTTTTAAACGCGTTTGGAAACACGTTTGGAAACGCGTTCGTAAAGGCCTTTGGAAACGCGTTTCAAATTCTGAAAAGATGATAAACACGGCCATAGATTCAAGAGACATTGATGGGCCTGAGGGGGTTAAGTTCAAAGGCCACAGTCAAACTAGCTGGAGTGCAGTGCTGTTCTAGTGATCATGTTTAACCCCTTAAAGACCATTGTCAAATGGTGCAAAAGATGTTCTTTAGATATACTGCTGTTAAAGAAAAAGCTTTTTTCATTATAAAACAAGGCAATTCCAACTTTTTACAACTTTCAACAACTTTTTATTTTATGATATACAGTACTGTTAACCCTAACAGGACTTAATAGTAATGTAAATGTAAATCACAACACAGTTTACATCCTACAGGATAGAGGGTTAAAAAAAAAAAAAAAATCAATGAAGGAAGACAATTTATTTGGGTTTTGCTTTAACAGCATCATTGTAAAAAAAAAAGCTGCTAAAGAGAAAATCATTATTCCTTTTTGGGAGACGCATCAGTGCTCCTTTCAGTCTAGATCTGCTTAAAGGGAAGAACTCAGGGAAACACTGAGCATCATTGATAATCGAGCAACATTTTTTTTTCATGATATGCAAATTAAATTAAATTTTAGAAATAGATACTGCATAATCGAAACTGCTCTTTACTTTCAGACACAATGAAGTTTACAGTTTCCCAAGAGTGCATGGAGGCTCTGCACATAACACAGGCTTGGTTTACAACTGCCCCATCCATGCTTATCTGTGTCTGGTTTCTATCTACTAAATGCTCTCATGCCGCCCACCCAACTATACCCAGACAAAGACTGAAATTGTGCTCACATGTAAGACTGTAAATACCATCACTTTCACATACAGATTATGTTGGTGAGCAATGCACAGAACATGCCACACATTTCTTGTGTGTATAGAGTATACAGTATGTACACCACTAACTACATTATCAAGATTATAGGAATATGTCTGTGGATGAGGACATATTCACGGAATAAAATTGCAGGTAATTAAATGGTAAAATTAATCAACCAAGTAGTTGCCATTACAATGTGTATTGGGTTCAAAGTTGGTCGCAATAACATGAAAATATAATTTCACCTTTTTTTTAAGTATCTCCAACCCCACCCTTATCATCCCGCTTGTTTGTATTTCTACATGACAGTTCTGATATAACACCCAATAATGTAGACAGGACATAGAAATTAGCATGATAGAGAGAAAATCACTAAATTACATGAATAAGTGAGCGCAGCATATCTGGTGCTATTCTCTGGATTATCAGCCAAATCCATTTCAGCAATTCAAGACATCCTTCAAGATTGTCTCTAGATATCCTGGTCCTGGAAACAGAGTTCCTCCTCAGAATTCCACAGAAAGAAAAAACATTCTTGTTACAACATTCTATGACTGTTCTACTTATCATGTGAACACATCTATACACCTTCCATGCCCCCCATCTCTTTTTCACCTGCTCTTTTACACTCCTCTCACTATCTCTCTCTCCCCTTCTCTTCCTTTCTATTGCCCCTCCTCCCCTCTCTCTCTCTTCCCTCTCTCCCCTTCCCCACTCTCTCCCCCTCTCGCTCTTCCCTCTCTCCCCCTACCCCCACCCTCTCTACCCCTCTCTCTCTCTTCACTCTCCCCCCCCCCACCCACCCTCTCTCTCTTCACTCTCCCCCCACCCCCCCCCCCCTCTCTCTCTTCACTCTCCCCCCCCCCCCCCCCCACCCCCCTCTCTCCCTATATCCCCTACAGACATGAAAGAGCCAATGCAAGATGGCACTAATACACATCTAATCACTGATGTAGACAATTCCCCTTACCACTTTTGACTTTAAAAAATATACATTTCCATTTACAGAAATGCCTTGTTACTGGGGGCCTATAAATAATTTCCAATGACCACTCTGGTATTTTAAAGGGAAAGTCCGCCGTAAAAGAATGTTATCAATAACAGAACAATTAGAGAAACACTTAATATCAGGGTAGACTAGTCGCCCAATTAAAGGTAGGTTAACATTAAAACATCGTCCATCTGTATTCAAGTTGCAAGGGTGCAGACAACTATTCAACACAATAGCAAAAGAAACAATTTCTGGGTTCAGTGTGAACAGCTCTCCACTGGTTCCACTTGTCTTTGACGTCCTCTCCAGAGCCACATCACGATGGCTTCTGCCAAAGTCCCAGAAGTGCCTAAACCAATGTTGCTCCCAGCTTATATTTGTTGTAAATGTATCATTCCTAATGCAAAAAGAGGATGTTATGAACCTGTTACCTTTTTCCTTCAACTGATGAAGGGGCAAAAGAAACCTTGTCCATCGATCTGCTTGTAAGTTGCAATGGTGAAGACTAGTTTTCAGTACAAAAGAGTGACAATTTATGGCTTTGGTGTGAACAGTTTTTCACTGGTTCCATACATCTACCACCATCCCCTAGAGCCAATTCATGATGGTACTCAAGACTTCCCAAGAAGTCCCAACCGTACTTAAACGAACATTGCTCTCTGCATGACTTATAAATGTACCATTCTCTTTGCTCAAAAAGAGGATGGTATGAACCTTTCTCCTACAACAGATGAAGGGAATGGCACGTTTCAAATTGAATGCACCCTACTCATAAACTGGGATTCATACTATTTGGACACTATTTGCTCCTTTCCTAAACACTTAAAAAGGAAGATTTTCTTCAGAATGGGGAAAGTTCTCAATGTGTTGTGTCATTCTATATAAACACATTTCCATGGTTACACCCTCGAAGTCATCTTCCTTCCTTGTAGACTGGCAATTTTGAAAAATTGCCTTTCATTATAAAAACTATAAAACTCACCACTCTAGTCTATTTGGTGTCAAACATGAATACAACTCCCCCCATCTATTCTTCTTGCCCCACATATCCTTTCAGATTTGCTCTTCTTTTTTTATTACGAGAAAACCAATCTCGCCATTCTAGATTAAATGTGAAGACCACTCCATGTATGTGGATTCAGGCTGGTGCGCAAGACGGATGTGCCTACTCTATGTTTAGCATTGAGATTGTCCACATCATACTTCCAGCGAATAATTGAAATCGCCCACTGTTGTGATTCTGTGATGAAATCAATGATTTTGTGACAGCATCAGATGATTTATTTTGCGCCCCATAAAGCTAGTGTATATTTAGCACACGGTCTAAGTTAAACCACCATTTTGAATATGTGCCTATGTGTATCCGTCTCTTCCTGTTCTTGCCTGGCCTGCAGTACGTGGACGAGGTCGTGATCGGTGCTCCGTACAAAATCACAACAGAGCTCCTGGACCACTTCAGCGTGGATGTGGTAGCTCAGGGCCAGACTGAGATCTATACCTCGGCTGATGGATCAGATCCGTATGAGGTGAGTAGTCCCATATATCTCTAAATCCGCAGTTATTATTATTCAACCAGTAGAGTGTACATGACGTGACGTGTGGGGATTGAGCCTATTACTTGTGCGATTGATGATCTTCTTTCAGGGAGATCGATGTCTCGTACTTTATTTCAATTAAAACAAATTCAGGGAGACAAGCCTCTCAGACTTGATCTTAATTTTTTTTCACCTTTGTTTTTTGAAAAGGGATATGAAAATTATTGTATTGTTCTGCATAATCCTGTTTGCCAGCATCCAATTTAAAAAAAAAAATACAAAATTAATGAATGTCTCCTGTAGGAGATGTGTAAAGGGGGAGGGCGTCCATTGGTGCAAGAAAAGTGATTTTGAACTGTTCTGATATAAAGGTCTTTTCCACCAATCGTTAGATATGTGAGTTCTTGTAATTTTTTAATTGATACATCACCAAACAAGAGGGCTTTGTGAGTTATGTGATTGTATTGTTCTGTGCATGCTTCACAACCATACTTCCCCCTGCTGATGTTTGGGAGAATCTTACTTTTCTCATATCTTCAGGAACCCAAGAAGAGAGGAATTCTCAAAATTGTGAACTCTGGGAACAAAATGTCAGCATCCAAGATTGTTGCTCGCATCATTGCAAACAGGTAATCTCATATAGCCATTGATTCTCCCTTTCTGCCATGATCATGATTTGTTGAAAATGGCAGAGTACTGCCCATTTCATTTTAGATTTTATTTGGGTAGTTAACAAAGAAAGAGCAGGAAGATTTTAAGGAGAGCAGGAAAGGGTACCACCGTGCAGAAATGTAGCTTTCTAACATCAAAGATATAGCCCAAATGAACATGGGATTAAGTTGCTTTCAAATATCAATCATACTTTTGCTAGGGCAGCATATGTTTCTGTAATTAGGACACAATGCAATGAATTACTTGCATGAGCGCTCAATCAACATGCATACATTTTACGGAATTGCTGCTTGATCACACAGCAGAGTGAAA
>CAVLGW020000158.1:0-15000 GCA_963669155.1 Arbacia lixula
GAGAGAGGGGGGGGGGGGGGGAAAGAGAGAGAGAGAGCGAGAGATTATGTGAGTGAGTTGTCCGTGCGTTTGGTTAACCGGTGTTTATGGCACATACAATACACTTAAAATACGTGCGTACGCAAAACAGTAACAATCAACAGAATTTTAGATCAATTTCGATTAGATTAATAGCCACATTCATCACCAAGAATAATCTTCCCTTTTAATCGCTTTTGCGTATGTTGCATAATTACCAAGTTTAGCCTGTTCCGAGTTTTCTCATTGTCTACCATTTATCAAAACCAGAGACAGGAGAAGTTATCTTGTGTTAAGTATTAACCGTCAATCATGCTGCTCTATGTGGATTTGTGCGTGTTGATGGTGAAATAATTCACATGTGACGCGTGCAGGGTTAAACCTGCCATTATGCGTCAATAATTATTCAATTATCCCCACAAAGTAATTGAGTTCGTTGGAGGGAGATGGGGACTGACGCCGCCCTATGCTGACAAATGGAAGCAAGTGACAAATCACTCAAATCTGGGTTATTGGTATTCTTAGATGATTCCAGCATTCCCTAAATACAGGCAAAATCTGGACAAGAAATATCCATCTTAATGCGAGATATTCAATCTAACATGATGTGGTGTTGCGCTGATGCCAATGCAAGTGACAGACACATTTTGCTCATTTATAAGAAAAGTCTCCTTTGTTAGTTGCTTCCTTTTGTCAGATTAGGGCAGTGATGGTATGGGTGTGAGAGAGAGATAAAACGGATAGAGGTGGAGAGAGAATTTCAAAAGAAAGTGGGAAGGGTGAAAGTAAAAAATCTAATCCAATGGAGTTAGAGAAGATATGAATGAGGAGAAATCGTATGTAAGGAGAGAGTAGAGAGATAGAAAGAGAGAGAGAGAAGGGGAGAGAGAGAGAGAGAGAGAGAGAGAGAGAGAGAGAGAGAGAAAGAGAGAGTGGGAAGAGATAGAAAGAGAGGGGGGAGGGAGAGAGAGAGGGGGGGGGAGGGAGAAAGCGAGAGGGGGAGAAGATAGAGAATAGATAGCAAAATAGGTAGAATGGGAAACATATTATTGAAAAGAGATCGTATGCAAGGAGAGGGAAGAGAGAGATAAAGAAAGAAGAGAGGAGCAGAACAACGAACATAACTAGAGAATAGTAGTAAAACATGAAACTAAAAAACAACAGGACTTGGAGGAATTATTTCCTTATTACCCCGCAATAAAAATATTCTTGAATGAATCCATTCCAAAAAGCGGTTTTTAACAGAAGTGATGGACGACAATCTGGCATTGGTCTAATTAAGTTTTATTGATGTTGCCCTAATATCGGAGACCTATCAAATCATTAATGTCGACAACAACTTGATGAAAGTAACAGCTTAATGGCATATCATAACCATAGATAGTAGCTTGTAGATTGAGACATACGTGACGTTTAATTGTTTTATAAAACGTGTAATATAATGATTAATGTTGACACTATTAACACTATTATCTGTTATGACGGATTTTGCTGGTAAAAACACGAGGCGAACGTGTAGAAAACAGTTAATTGCCCATTACAATAACTACTGATTAATGTTTGGATTCCACGGTTTGCTTTTACATTTTATCATCATTACCTGCCCGTTGCTCAAGATAAATACACGTTTTAATCAACTTAAGTTTCATTCGCAGTTCAAAAGGGCTGTTAATTAAAAAAACAAGCTCGCTCCAGATTTTTGTGTAACACCCCCCCCCCCCAAAAAAAAAAAAGGCAATACCGTGTTAACACCGCAAGAGTATAGAACGTAACATAACATAAGTCTCCGGATTTTCGTTTTTAGTATTTTTTTTTTATCAATAAACCAAAATTGAATGTCATTGAAAAACGAGCATTTATATAGAATGAGTGCTTGTATAAACGGTGACTGTAGAATATGCGTAAATCAATAAAATGATTTCCTGGATCTTTAATCATTGAGAATCCTTGTGTGTTGCACCACAAATTGTCGTCCCTGCACAAATTGACGTCGACGACAATTTGTGCAGAACCCTGACACCACAAATTGTCGTCCCTGCACAAATTGACGTCGACGACAATTTGTGCAGGGGGCTGACACCACAAATTGTCGTCCCCCCTCGAAACACATTCAATATGGCGTTGAAGCTTTCAAGGCCATTAGGGGCTTACATTTTTAGTAATATAATAATTCCTGACAAACATAATACATGAAAACCAACACATAACTCAAGTGTATGAATGCACACAAACCAAAATGAAAGGTCACGTTAAAGTTTGTGTGTGTGTGTGTGTGTGTGTGTGTACGTGTGTGCGTGAGTGTGTGTTTGCGTGAGTGTGTGTGTGTGTGAGTGTGTGCGTGCGGGTGTGTGTGTATGTACGTGTGTGTGAGTGTGAGTATGTAGGTGCGTGCATGTGTGTGTGAGTGTGTGTGCTTGTGTGTGAGTGTGAGTGTGTGTGTGCATGTGTGTGTGATTGTGTGTGTGGTGTACGTGCAGTACGTGCAGGGACGCACACATAAATACTGCTCTAAGAGAATAAAGAGAGTTAACACAGTCAAGTTTTGAGTTCTAACACATAAAAGTGGGGCAATACCAGAACAAACAATTCATAAACTGTTTCCCCTGCTTTCGTATTATTCCTAGAAGGAGATAATGAAATTTGACTTTAACTGACTCGCTGTCTTTACTCTAGAGCATTGTCAATTATTTTCATTTTGCCTTATTGGCACGATAATAAGGGTGATCATATTTTGATATTTGTTTATAATTCCATTCACCATCATGACATTTCTTTTTTGTAATCACACCAATATAGTTACCCCGATGACCATCGTCACTGTGTAATTTTTATTATATTTATAGAACAATGAAACAGAGGGCAATGCAAAACCCATTGGCTAATTCCTCACACAAATACACGACTTCACATCTACACAATGTACACATACACGCGCGCTCGCTCCACCCCCCCCCCCCCCACACACACACAATCACACAACCACCACCATCACCATGCACCCACACATAATATTCCGTACTTACACAGTTACGCACTCATATATTGCACACACCCACCTCAACATCCCCATCACGCACACATACATACCAGCTCAACACCCATCGCTAACACACGCACACGCAAACAACCTAGTATGTGTACATACGCCAGCACGCGCGCAACACACACACACACACACACACACACACACACACACACACATACACAAATACACACACCCACCCACCCACACACATACACACACATACACACACACGCACACACACACACATACACACACATACACACACATACACACACACACATACACACACATACACACATACACACCAACCCACACACATACACACCCATACACACACATACACACACATACACATATACACACGCACATACACACATACACACATACACACACACTCACACACACACGCACACACACAATTACACACACACACACACACCTTACAAACACATCACAGGCACAACCACACATGGCAATATTTTGAAGACAGGGACTGGTGAATAATTTGTGCAAGGGGTGACAATTTGTGCAAGGGGTGACAATTTGTGCAACTAGCTATCAGTTTGCCTGCACAAATTGTCGTCCGTGAGGGTGAAAAATGGGAACATCACCTGCAGCACAAATTGACGCCGGCGACAATTTGTGCAGGGGACGACAATTTGTGGTGTCAGGTTTTGTCAAATTTTGCACAAATTGACGCCGACGACAATTTGTGCAGGGACGACAATTTGTGGTGCAACACTTGTGCATCGGGCATGTCATAATCTGCATGGGAATTAAACGTTTCCATTAGGGCGGAATATCCCACTATGCCTTGAATAAATATTATCAATATCTCCTCATCACGACACCTATACTGACTTACGGGCCAAGAAATACACCCATGACCCCCGTGCCATCCGTACCCAAGTCACTGTTACTCTCATCTTTGCCATCTTCTCCATCTGCTACTTTTATTTCAACTCCCGCTTCTCCCTCTCCTCTTCTATCCATCTACATTGTCCTGTATTTTCTCTTCTCTCCTCCTCCTTTTCCTTCTCCATGTTCTCCTTCTCCATGTTTGCTTCCTCCTCCTACTCCTTCTCCAGCTCATCTCCTGATTCTTCTCCTCCTCCTCCTCCTTCTCCTGCTCATATCTTCCTCTCCTCCTCTCACCTTCTCCCCTCCCCCTCTTCCTCCCTCCTCCTCCCTCGTCCTCCTCCTCCTCCTTCTCCTCCTCCTCCCCCTCCTCCTCCCCCTCCTCTCCTCCTCCTCCCCCTCCTCCTCCCCCTCCTCTCCTCCTCCTCCTCCTCCTCCTCCTCCTCCTCCT
The DNA here is from genome assembly GCA_963669155.1 of Arbacia lixula. NCBI lineage: Eukaryota > Metazoa > Echinodermata > Echinoidea > Arbacioida > Arbaciidae > Arbacia > Arbacia lixula. The sequence goes on from CAVLGW020000158.1 coordinate 4,353, forward strand.
CCGCCTCCTCCTCCCCCTCCTCCTCCCCCTCTCCCTCTTCCTCCCTCCTCCTCCTCCCTCCTCCTCCTCCTCCTCCTCCTCCTCCTCCTCCTCCTCCTCCTCCGCCTCCTCCTCCTCCTCCTCCTCCCCCTCCTCCTCCCCCTCCCCCTCTTCCTCCCTCCTCCTCCTCCCTCCTCCTCCTCCTCCTCCTCCTCCTCCTCCTCCTCCTCCTCCTCCTCCTCCTCCTCCTCCTCCTCCTCCTCCTCCTCCCTCCTCTCCTCCTCTCCTCTTTACTTACCTTCGCGACTCACTGATTCCTAACCAATGAAAATATCAACGTCAAAGTTATTAGTCATGACGCTACTATCCTGAGGGGAATAAAAACCAATTTGAGAGCAGGGCGCGAGATTAAGAGCTTTCGGGGTCTTTATTTGTTTGCTTGCCTTTCCCCGCAATGATGATGCCGCTTGAATAGCAATTACGCGCTCGCGACGAGCGTTAATTGAAGTCATTCATGTGACAAGTGGGACACACGTGGGCGGGGGAACGCCCTCTGAACCCCCCCCCCCCCCACCCTCCACTCCCCACCCCCTCGTCTACATACATGTACATTCACTCTGTAACATTTACACTGATGCTAAAGCTTGCCACAATTACATTATCTCATTACCCCGTATTCACGACGGTGGTTTAACTGTATCTGATGCTGTCACAAAATCATTGACTTTCGTCACAGAATCACAACAGTGGGTAATTTCAATTATTTGCTTTTATCACTATGTGGATAAAATAAATTAAATTGAATCAATGATAATGTTTCATGTTTTTTAATTTGGCGCCCCATATAGCTAGTCCAGGCAGGTGTTCCACCAAGCTGTTCTTAAAGACAGCCAGTCCCTTTTTCAGATCACCACAAAACCATCGACACATTGGCAAAACATATAGAGAAGTGTTAGCAATATTCACAATTTGAAACTGATACGTAGTGTAAAGTTCAAATAATGCACGTAAACAACGTCTGATTAATAGTCTTTACCTCAGGCTCTTAGCAGTTTGTGTTGAAATATCTGCTTTATTGATTAATCTGTATATTAAATTATAAAACGCATCATGAAAAAAAATGTTCTGTGGAAGGAATTATCTCCTAAGTTTGGTAGTTACTCATAAAATTAGGATTTCACACACGCATAATAACCACATAGATACTGTAACAAAGACTAATACTTTTTTCGTAGTACGAAAAAAGTCGGTTTGAAATTTAACGGCTGAAATTTTTTACATATACAGAAAGCTTCAATATGCTATATTCTTAGAAATGGTTTTGAATCACACTTTCTTCAATTTACGATCGTGATAGACGATTTCAATTTTTAAGCTTGCAAAAGGGACCGACAATCTTTAAGCTACGAACGACTTTACGCACGACTGGTGATCCTTTCTTCTGCCAAAGCAGATTCTCAATTATTTTGACAACCATCAGTTTAGGTGGATATCTGATCATAATTAATAACAAAATTATTGTTGTTAACAAGTGTCTGAGTACAAAGTAGATGATCTGCCAAATGTGATTATGATTTTCGGACATTAATTCCAACAATGCTAAAACCACGAAAACAGGAACAAATTGGGGTATATCATTCAACAAGAGAGGCTCACCAGTCGTGCGTAAAATCGTTCTTAGCTTACAAATAGCTTGGTGACACCCCGTCGGTTAAAGGGCTCCTGCCATCAAAATGTATGTTGACTTCTATTGATTCAACTTAATGTGTATATAACAAAATCACTAATTGTTCAATGGAAATTGGTGTCCTATATTTCAAAATAATTGTTCTATATTTTTTCTCAGCACTGATAAGCCCCGCCTCCAAAATATCCTCCAACTCAAGATTCCCCCTGTGACATCATTAAAGGTAGAAATTAGCAGAATGATAGACATAACTTATGCACAAACTAAACATTGCAATGACTACCTGCGAGTGCTCATGATAGCGTCACATAGCTCGCACATTTCTGACATAAGGAACGATTATTCCCACATTCCCACATGAAGACATGTTATGCTCTTGTGGCCGGTGGATGTAGCCATTGTAATGTTTAATTTGTGCATAAATTCTGACTATTATCTTGCTAATTTCTACCGTTCATGATGTCACAGGGGGAATCTTGAGTTAGAGGATATTTTGAGGCGGGGATTATCAGTGCTAAGAAAAAAAAAAGAGAAAAATATCTTAAAATATAGGACACAAATTTGCATTGAACAGTTAATGATTTTGTTATGTACATAATATGCTGCATCAACATATAAAGTCGACATACATTTTGATGACAGGGGACCTTTAAGTACAATATTTGCGTTAACCTCTCTTCTGAATCCGTGCGAATGGGAGTTCCTGAGGATGTATCCATTATGGTGAAACGAATGATCACCTTTGATATTCAAAGATCGCACCACGAGGGATTTGTCTACGATGGGAAAACGCTAGCAACGGCGGAAAGGCAGCGAGAGCCGGTGGTAAACCATTGCATTGCTCACATACCTAGGATAGTTCACCCTGGAATTAAGTTTGTATCAATAAAAGCAGACACATGAAAGAAACATTTTTGTAAAGGTTTTATGAAAATCCGTCAAAGGATAAGGAAGTTGAGATCGCTTAATGTTTTGATTGTGTGACTTCACGTGCGAGGTGCTCTCCTATATAACTATGTTGTGTATTTTTTTTTTCGAAAAATGTGCAATTTGTAAAAAAAAATATGTGTTTGAAACATCATTAGAAATACGTTTTTACACACATACCTGTATGGAAAAAAACCCATCCCGTTTCCAAAAACAGAGAAGGAGCAATTTGTGTACTGCATGTATGGTATTTTACACAACATAAAGGAGAGTGCCTCGCATGTGAGGTCATAAAATTGAAATTTCAATAGATCATTATTTTCTTATCCTGTGACGGATTTTCGTCAAACCTTCGTATGTGCATTTTCCCACAAGAAAATTAATTCACGCCATAGAGCAGCAGTTTATCTGGCATGCACAGAATTGAGGGGGTGATTAATTTGATATTTCAGTAAATTTGGATTTGAGGGCAAACCAAAGTGTGCATTAAATGGAATAATCGCCACTATCAAATATTTCAAGCTTTGATACACACACATCTAATCCAGCATCATTTTGTTCGGCACATAATCTACGGAAATGGTAATTACACCTTTTGTGCCCAAAACCAAAAGCCCTCTCCAGCAAAATAAATCTTACAAAGTAGGCGACGCACCTGAATTCATACCTTTATTTGAACCTTCAACACGTCAAAGGATTGCCTTCTCTGATATAATCAGTCATTCCGGTGATATACGTGATAGATCTACGTGTTGTTGGCTTTTTACGAGCGACGTAGCCTAGATTTTGTGCATGTTTTACTTCAATTTTTTCGTTTCAAGGATGGCAGCGAATGATGGAAATATGTATGTTTAGCACAAGCGTGTCGACAATGACATAACGAATATTTATGACATTTACGCGTGTTTTTGTATGTTTACGAGCGATATATCCTAGATTTGTTTTCTCCGCGTTTGTTTTAATACATTTCTAGTATTTGAGGATATGACAAAATATGTGGCAGCTGGATTAACCATGTTAATGCATGATAATATTCAACTGAATCTTAGTATGAAAAGTGAACTTATTTCAATCATGTAATGATCGCACCGTAGACTTCAACTCTGCTGTAAGTGAAATAATTGAGGTGCGTGATATGTGTAGATCTGAACCCTGTTGCATAAAAACTTACCATTGATGGTAACTTTGCAACTAATGGTAATCTTTACGGAAACCCTGAATTTGATCGGCTGTCAAGCGATTTTACCACGGTGGTTATCATTACTGGCAAAGTTACCATCAATGGTAAGTTTTATGCAACGGGGCCCTTGTGTGTGGGTATATAGGTGTATGTAAGTGTTTGCTTATTTATGTGTTTTTGTTTACGCGTTCACGTGTTTGAGTGTGGATGTATGTACAATGTAAAATCCGTTTTCCAGACAAAAGCAAGTTCTGTAAAATATTGCAGGGGAACCAAAAGCAAATAAATGAAGTTTCTGGAACGTGAAACTGATACCGATGACATATTGCTGAGCCAGAGACAAAGAAAAAAGTGGAAAGAAAAGAAAAAAGAGAACGACAATAGTAGAGAGAATGAGAAAATGCAAGAGAAAAATGAAACGGGAAGAGAGAGAGGGGGAAGGGGTAGTAAAAATGAGGGAGAGAGAGGAGAGGGGGAGAGGGAGAGAGGGAGAGAGGGAAAGACAGAGACAGAGACAGAGAGAGAGAGAGAGAGAGAGAGAGAGAGAGAGAGAGAGGGAGGGGGTAGTAAAAATGAGGGAGAGAGAGGAGAGGGGGAGAGGGAGAGAGGGAGAGAGGGAGAGACAGAGACAGAGAGAGAGAGAGAGGGAGAGAGAGAGAGAGAGAGAGAGAGAGAGGGGGGGGGAGCCAGAGGGAGAGACCCAGAGGGATAGAAGGAGAGATCCAAATAGAGAAAGAGATTAAGGAAAATATAAAGAGGGAGGAGGAGGGGAGAGAGAGAGAGAGAGAGGGGGGGGGGCAGACAGACAGAGACAGAGACAGACAGACGGAGAGACGAGTTGGAAATAATGAAATAATATGTATACACAAGGGCGATTGAACAGTGCATATAATGTCAATAATATGAACAATACAGGAGGCATGTTGTTTTCTAATTGTACTGCTGCATTTTTACAAACATTACGCAGTTACCAATTAAAAACATTCAGAAATAACACAACTTAGATCAACGCTCACCACATTCCAATCATTCTATTTATTTGTTTGCTTTAAGAGCTGCTTGAAAATTTATTACAACAGAGGAACTGTTACCAAGAAGATTAAATGATAGTTGTTTAAATGAAAAGTATATCGTAATGCTAAATATGTTACTCATTGCGGAGAAATGGCTAGTGATAATCGTTTGTCTCGTTATGTAAGGTAAACAGAATCGAAAAGATCACGACGTTTCGTGCGCCGCTGCAACGCTTCGTCAGGTGTGATACAAAATTGTAGTAAGTAGGGGTTTAAATACCCTATGGTCAATGCAGCGCACAAACTGAAATCTGCTCACAAATGGTCCAATACTAATAGCCGGCGTATCCGGGTACTTGACCAACAATAGACCGTTGATGCGCCTCGCATTGACCGGCGGTAATTAAACCCCTACTTACTACAATTTTGTATCACACCTGACGAAGTTTTGCAGCGGCGCACGAAACGTCGTGATCTTTTCGATTTCGTTTACCTTACATTGCGAGACAAATGAGAAGTATATTGTTGTATAATATAATTAATGGGAAACTCTAGTCTAAAAGAGAGCTACTCTCCAAAGCACTTAGAACCAGAATATTCCGAGAAGCAGAGCACAATCAGATAATAACTATTTCCTTCCACATATTTACAATAATTAATGTTTTGCACATTCACGAATATTATTCTTTCTGTCAAAATTGTACTTAAAGTCCTGTTTTATTACTTTTTGGTGACAAAAACCACCTCTTCGACATTACCACCTGCATGCGGAGACATACTTTCTATCATGAAAATGGGTACAAGCTCAATGAAAGCAGATTCTAGATAAACACAATGGAAATGCAGAACATCAAATTATGGAAAACTATCATGACTTTAGCAAAAAAAAGTGCGCAAGTGATTCCAAAGTTGCCAATTTTCAATCTCTATATCCATTGATATTTCTTTAGAAGAGTTCTTTATATGAACGAGAATCGAGACGAGAATAAGACCGTTGGTGACGCAAGGACTATTTTGCAATGATTACGGGTTATGTGACCTCCCACTGCTAGCACGTCTGTCCCTAAAACATGTTAAAGACGCTGTATACGACACGATCCGACCAACAACTCGTACGACTCTGCGACTGGCTGAATCGCAGGACCAGGTCATGAGATTTTTACATAGGTGACGTCACATTTCCACTCGTAGGTCCATACGACTGCAGAATCGTAGTCACGTCGTGTCGTCTGCTGTGGCATTCACCTTTAAGTTTCATATTCGCAAAACGGACCTATGCATTATTTCTTGTGGTTCGTGCAAAGGTTCATGGCATCTAGTAACATCTACCAAAAGGTTACATCACCTTTCAACCTTTGTACACCAAGCATTTTCCGAATTTCCTGAAAAGGATGAATAAATAAACTATAATTTACTATACTATACAGAGGTAAATATTTGTCGTGATCCTGTGTGCTTTACAAACGATATTCAACCAGCGCAATGAACATAGAATGAGAGATAAATTCCATGATTGTGCTTCCATTTTAACGTGCTAGCCAACCGTGACGAAAAATAGTATGAAGGTAACAAATCATTCAAGTTATTTAGTCTACATCACCAACGATATATGAATAGGTGCTTTCACACCAGTTCTCCAAAGTCAGGAAAACGATATCAGATTCAGGCCCTAAGTGTTCCTAATAATCATTTCGGGATATGGATATCTCCTATATCTTTTTATCTTAAGCGCTAGCTAGTATTTTTTGCACTAGTAGCGTTCGAAATTAAGAGATATCATTAATTCAGTTCTTAATATCACGAATTCGAATTCTTGATATCAAGAAATGGTTTTGTGCAGTTAAGCAATGACAATTCCTGATATCAAGAAATCGAATTCTTGATATCAAAAAGTCGAATTCTTGATATCAAGAAATCGAATTCGTGATATCAAGAAATAGGAATAAATGTTAAAGCGGCTTGCCATAAGAGCGTGAACGGCTCCTAAATGGTCATTACGAGTATTTCATATCTGGGATACTAGTGCTTAAGCTTCACATGGGCAAAATAGCGAGAATTTTCAGATCGGGGTAGAGTACCCTATAGAAAAAATGTATTTTTTTTTCGATCGGGTAGTGTGAACGCGTTTGACCATTGACGTGTGCATAAAAATATAGAGTGAATCCCGCAGTGCATAGATCGTGACAAATAAATCATCCCTTATAATGCGCCATTCAAGCATGATTCATTATAATCATGATAGTTTCTACATAACAAGTTATATTATTTTGTTAGCCAACGACGCAAACAATGCAACAATAGTTTATTCTTTAACTCACGCGCGTGGGCATAAAATCAGCACAGAATGAATAGCGAAATGCATAGATCGTGGCAGATAAAAACAAAAATAGTTCATCCTTTTAAAGGCGCAATCCAACCATGATCGAGTATAGTCGTCACAGTCACGGCACTGCGAACATATCAAGTTACACGATTTATTTACTCAGCCTACATCACAAACAATGTCAGAAACAAATATTTTGGTGTACGCGTAAACGGGAAAAATCAGTTACGACGGAATTGTGAACTTTATTAGTGTTTTCCCTAAAAACGTTGTTCTTTACGTATTGACTCATTTAACAAAAAGAATAATGATAAGCAAAACATCTCATTGTTTTTCCTTCACATTGGTAACACTGTTTTCTTTACAAGTTAGATTTGTATCGTAAAACGGAACGTACGATCCATATTACGATAAGATAACGTCTATGTCTTCCTATATCACGGAATGAGCTGGTCTGCTTCACGATCTCATCTCTTTCCCTGTTTCTCTTTCTCTCTTTCTCTCTCCGCCTCTCTCACTCTCTCCCACTTTCTCTCTTCTTCTCCCCCCCCCCCTCTCTCTCTCTCTCTCTCTCTCTCTCTCTTTCTCTCTCTCTCTCTTTCTCTCTCTTTCTATATCTCTCCCCCTCTATAACTACATGTGCTTGTGTGCTTCACGACCAGTCTCTTCCTCATATCTCACTCTCTCCCTATCTCTCTCTCTCTCTCTCTCTCTCTCTCTCTCTTTCTCTCACACACACACACACACACACACGCGCGCGCGCGCAGACACACACACACAATGTGTCCCCTTATCTTTTGCTATCCCAGCATCCACCCCATCCCCCACCCCGCCTTCTTTCTTCCTCTTTCTCTCTCTTTACCCCTCTCTCTCTCTTTATCTAGATCTCATTCCCCCGTCTCCCTTCCCTTATCTCTCCCTTCCAAAAGAACGAAATTCAATCATCGCATTCACCATGTTCACACAGGCGCACCTCGCGGAGCTAGGGGTTATGAGGCGAGCCCCTACCCGGCAAGCTCTGGGGCAGCTCCGGGCCAAGTGGCCGTGTGTAATCCGACCTAAAAGCCGCTCGCAATCTCTGAGCAAATAACATCATTTCAATCTCGCTAAAAGCTTGCTATCGTGCCATTAGCAAGCTATCTTTGGCTGGGATCGACGAAAGGAGGGAGGGAGGGTCAATATACTGGTACGTGTGGCGGGACGTGTGTATGTGTGTGTGTATGGGGGGGGGGGGCGTCAAGGGGGTATGTGCCCCCTTGATTTATATAAAATTCAGGTGCATCAGGCTTATTTTATGCCCGAAAAAATATTTTCAAGTTCATTTTGCATTATATCCCTTCTATGAATATTCATGAGTATTCTAGGAACGTGATTGGTCAATTGATGCTCGAAGAGCTCCGGATATTTTTCACTATTTTTTCCTGGGGAGGACTGCGCATGCTCTATTTACTATTTTCTTCCTTGGGACTACTGCGCATGCTCTCTACCTGAGCGGGCGTAAATTAGTGCGCGTATGAATGCAGCGCGCGGTGTGTTGCGCATATACCTGGGATGAACCGATATCGAGACGGAGAAAAAAAAAGGCGACATACAACCACATGGTGTTACCGAAAATTTTACTTTTTTCTAAATAGTATTTATTAGTTATTGTTTTACAAAAGGGATATAAAACAAATATACCAAGCATTGAGTTCGAAAGTATAGTGAAAATTATCCATCTTCGGAGGGACTGGCATAAGTTACTATTTTTTCCTTGGGGGCTTCGCCCCTCGGAAAAAATAGTTCTATGCCACTCCCTCCTCAGATAGATAATTTCCACTATACAATCTCACAGCTTGGTATATTTGTATATTATAGGTATGTGCATGTGCCTGTGTTACTGTATGTGTGTATGGTGGGAGGGTGGGTGGGTGAGGGTGGGGTGGGGGTGGGGTGGGGGTAGGAATGGGGGGAAGCGACGAGGAGGTATATGCGCCCCACAATTATTCGATTTTATTGAACTTGATTATTGTTTTCATTTCAAGACCATGTACATATAAACATGCATAAAAAAAAACACATAGCGCAATACAATAATTCTATATAGGATAGCATAATATAATCGTTAAGAGCGGACAAATAACATATTCGAGTCAAAGCTTGTTAGATATCATGATAAACATTATTACATTTTCATTGTATATTCTGGGTATATGTATGTGCTAGATTACATTGTATGTGTGTGTGTGTGTGTGTGTGTGTGTGTGTGTGTGCGTTTGTGTGTGTGTGTGTATGTGTGTGTGTGTGTTTGTGCGTGTGTGAGTGTGCGTTGATTGAAAATGAAGAAAAACATGTAGACCTTACAGTATTTTCCACCACGGAATACACGAACTTGCCCCTGTGCAGTAGAAATGTTCCCAATCAATGGTGAAAAGATGTTATGAAGTGAATAATCACCCCACTATACACAAGACTACATGATGCGAATGATGTCTGTGTGTGTTCTGTCGTTGCATCGGTACTCCTCTAGTAGTGAAATTTGCCAAAATCTATAAGAGTTGTCACATTAAGCATGATAAAGCGCACGTTCTGCTTTGACACACACGGAGTTAAAATACCATTTTTTACTCAAAAGTAATTCACCGTACCGGAAACAACGCTTTGTCAATATCTTTAATATAACAAAATGGTTGCTATAACCTCATCAACGGTTATTGCGACTTGCTCTAATACCAGGCATGATTATATATCTTCGTGCAAAAGCACCATATACATCGTTTATACATGTACATAGCTAGCTAAGGTTTCTAACGAAGTAGATTGGTACCGATACCAAGAGGATCGAAATAAAAAAAAAACATAGAAAAAGTCTGGACTTTTGGGCACGACCGAATGTATGCACTTTCGAAGAAAGTGTTGGTCAGAATAATTCATGACGTCCCTCCGATTATGTGTCTTTCGTGAAAACGAACATCATATTTCGGTAATACATGTACTAAGATAAGATATAGAACGGTTTTTTAAAGATATTTTTTATTATTTTCTTTCAAATCAATTGAACAAATCATTCTTAATTAAACTTGATACATTGTACATTGATATTTTGAATAAACATGAATTGCAATACTTATAAGGAGAAACAAGAAAAAAAGTCCATTTTTATATATTGTTTACAAAATATCATTATACAATCAAGAATCTTGAGATAAAAGTTTTGTCTATTCATTCTTCCATCCCCTCCCCGGTTTAAACATACTCCCAACGCCTTCATCCACACACCCGAACTCACACACACATACGCACCCTCACACACACACACACACACACACACACCCACAAGCACACACACACAACAAAACATGTGCACCGAAGGATAATTATATGCAAAAGTAGTGCAATCACAGCCGTTCCAGCATTTTTTTTATTTTCTAACCAAAAAATAGATGTATTCGCCTCGCCATCCTTATGTACATGTACTTAACTAAGATATAGAAGATATAAAACGATGCAGTTTAGTTTTGATACCAAGTGGACCGTAGTTTGAAAGAAAAGTGTCCGGA
>CAVLGW020000158.1:17500-31076 GCA_963669155.1 Arbacia lixula
GTCTCGCAATGTAAGGTAAACGGTATCGAAAAGATCACGACGTTTCGTGTGCTGCTGCAACACTTCGTCAGGTGTGATACAAAATTGTAGTAAGCAGGGGTTTAAATACCCTATGGTCAGTGCAGCACACTAACTATAAATGGTCCAATACTAATAGCCGGCGTATCCGGGTACTTGACCAACAATAGACCGTTGATGCGCCTCGCATTGACCGGCGGTAACAAGTTACCGACAAAGGACAAAAGGGACAAAGCCACAGGCCGGTAATACGGGCGACCAACAAGTCCAAGAGTCGCTAAAATCAGCACATTGTTGGGCGGTAACAAAGGCTGGCTATAGACTAACAACGGGCTGTTAAGTCGTATCGAAAGGCGGTCGAGTGTCATGGCGAGGAGTGTCATGGCGGCGTATCGTACGAATCCAAAAATCGGGGATATCGATCCCGTTGTCTCGATTGAAATTGTTGGGATTGAGACGGATATTGATAGCTTCCTTAACCCTACGTGTGTACCAGTGCCGTTCTTGGGAGATGCACTGAACCCCATCCCAGTCTGGCTGGTGCTGGTTATCCCAGGCATGTTCAGCTACTGCTGAGCTGTCAGTCCGGCGGAGCCTGACATCCCTCTTATCAATATTGACATCCCTTATCAATACTGACATCCCTCTTATCAATACTGACATCCCTCTTATCAATATTGTTTAGTATTTCATGGTGTTTTCGCCAAAGTGTGGATGCTCTACTTTCCCAGTTAACGGTTGCTGGAAACAAGGAGTAACAACGGCAATGTATGAATTTGCACATGTTGCACCAGAGTCAACATTATGATTTGATATAGCACTCTTGTGCGGCAGTTACAGGGAAATATCGTTTTTATTTTATGAGGATTTTGCTCAAAAATAGTGCTCTATCCCCCCTCCCCCCCCCCCCCCCCCCCATTAACGGTTGCTGAAAGCAGCGAGCGTCAAATCAAGTATAAAATGGCAATATGGTCAGCAATTATTTTATATCAAACTCATGTGTGGCCTTAACAAGGTCAATATAATTTTCATTTTTTGCAAGAGATTTTTACCAAAGTGTGGATGCTGTGTTTCCTCAATAACGGTTACTGGAAACAATGAGTACCAAAGGCGATGCATGAATTTGAACCAAAATCAACAATAGCAATTTATATAACACCCTTGTTCCGTGGTTGCAAGGTCAATATCGTTTTTATTTCATGGTGATTTCGCCATAAGTGAGTGCTCTATTTCCCCTATTAACGTTTGCTGGAAACAATGTGTAGTCAATGAACGATTTTGCACCACATTCAACGTTATCATTTAATAAAGCACATTTGTGCGGCAGTCATACGGTCAATATCGTTTTTATTTCATGTAGATTTCACCAAAAGAGATTGCTCTATTTTCCCCATTAACGGCTGATGGAGCAATGAGCGCCAAAGTCAATGTAAAAATTTGCATCATGGCCAACATAATTAATATAACACTTTTGTGCAGCAAGGTGAATATCGTTTTTATTTCATGGAGATTTCGCCAAAGTGTGAATGCCCTATTTCCCCGCTAGACGGAAGAGGTGGATGAGATCGTGTAATGTCACTTTTTTCTCCCCCGAGATTGAAGAAGTATGTCAAGCGTGGGATAGACCTATTAATGGTAGGCACCATGTCCCCTTTCAGGAGGCTCTATCGCGATTGTTGGGGAAAAGAAGAAGGGGCGGATGAAGGATGCTTAACGAAGGCGGTTACGGCGGCTGTGGGCATCAATAGAACATGTTTGGTAGTATACAAATAATGTTCAGTTGAGAGTGCGTTGGGGCGATGCAGCGCGCAGTTAGTGCATAAAGTGATGCGACGCGCACCGAGGCGCAGCCGAGTACGCTTTGCATCATAACCTAGCTGTGTATCTGCATCGCTTCAACGTCACGATCTTAGAACCGTTTATTATGTGTTTTATAAAAACACGTCTAGCTTATGAACCCAGAACAAAGAGCAAAGATACTAATATACAACAAACACCAAAAACACACACACGCACACGCACACGCACATACACATGCACACGCACGCGCACTCATACACTCTCACTTAGCGCAATATTACTCATAACCTACACAGTCCTACACACAATACCTCAAAGAAATAAATCGCTATCTTTCAAGCTAAAACCTATTGTTTGGGGTCTGTCGAAATGGAGACATAAAAATCACGAAACATTCATGTAATTCAAATGTAGAACAGTACGGAATGGAAGGTCAACCTGGAGACTTCTTGCACCACAAAAACCTCCTAATGTCTTCCTCAACAGCATGTGCAGCGGTGATCAACGGTAAGAAGGCGCGGGGGGGGGGGGGGGGGGCATTTTTACCAGTCACCACTGATGCCGAGCATTCGCGGACATAAATCCTATTTACAATAGAAACGACCTCAATGACAGAATTATCAATTAAATGGAGCAAACTAACTAGCGAGTGATGCCATTACCTCGTAGACGACCAGCCCCGCTGCGCTAGCCGGGGAAGGATCCGAGATCTTAATGGATATTTATTTGCTGAGTAAATTGATAATTATGCGCTCAATCTCGTCTCGCCTCCGGCTATTTACATCATTGATTACGTAATCTACAAAAGTGGTCCTCCGTAAATAGCGGCGTGTGGTTGCCGTTGCATGGTGGCGGCTGGATTCTCTTGTGGTAATCATAGCGCGCGCGTTTTGGACGTAAGCGATTTGATAGCCTTCAGAAGACACTCGGAGTAACGTCGAAGGCGCCACGCAGACAATAGCATGACAGCTATTGCGTGATCGAAACTAATGGGGGAGAAAACCTTGGTAACAAATTGACTTCATCATAAGCGGATAGTATTAATCAGAGACGTAGGATCATTTGCAAATGATTAAAAAAAATGGATTTTTTGGGAATGTAAATCCCTTTCCCTGAAATCCAGTCGTGTCAATTTCCATTATATGCTGATTTTGGATGTGGCATTGTTTTTTTATATGAAAATAAATTAAAGGGAATATACTGTACGGGGAAGACAAAAAAAACATCCAAAGATGATCGTGAGCAATCTTCTTGCCAATGGTCTTAAATTCATGTATTGTCCATTTTAGAAACTTGCTGAAAGTTATTTGCCCTCAAATGATACACATTTGGAGTGATTAGTGATTAAATCACAAATCCTCAAAATGTTCGGCCCGAACATTTTGTTATTTAATCATGAATCATTAATTTCTCCAAATGTGTATCATTTTAGGGCAAATAACTTTCAGCAAGTTTCTAAAATGGACAATACATGAATTTAAGACCATTGGCAAGAAGGTTGCTCACAATCCCCTTTTGAAGGCTTTTTTTTTCCTTCCCAGTACAGTACATGTATAATTTATGCCCTGTAAACATAGGTTACATTGCCGTCACCCGCTTTTTTCAAGGGGGCGTGCGTTTGGGGGAAAAGACACAAAAATTACCAATTCCAATGTTATAGGCAGTGCTGCTGTTGCTGTGAGCACAGATAGGGGCAAAATCAAAATAGTCTGTAACTGAAATGAACAATACATGAAACACGTATTGAAATATTATCGCATTGAAATGTCATGCTTCCTTTTTTCGATTTTTTTTCACACTCTTCTGTACTTTTTCGGTCTTAACAGTCCTCTTTCCCTGTTTCTCTTTATCTCTTGAGAGCAGCTTTGTGAAACCATGGACCCTACTGTAGGGTCCATAGTGAGACACCCCAGCACCTCAAGACTCCGTGGCCTGACGTCTGGCTCTGTGAACCGCCATTCTGCGCCCTGTTGCATAAAACTTACCATTGATGGTAACTGTGCTACCAATGGTAATTTATGTGGAAACCTTGGATTTCATTTGCTGTCGAGCGATGTTACCATGGTAGTTACCATTGATGGCATAGTTGCCATTAATGGTAAGTTGTATGCAACGCGGCCCTGGTCTCGTTAGTTGGGACATTTATCAATATCCAGTAGGCTACTGTTTGTCTAGTTTGTCATTTTGCTAGGGATTTTAGTGGAAATGATGTCATTGCCACCTTCTACATTTTGGTGTTGTGATTTACTTCAGTTGAGCTTTGTTGCCATTTTGGTTTACAGCCTTGTCTTAATCATTTGTTTGTGTAATCTATGTTCATGTTATTAACGGTTGTCATTTGTACACAGAGCCTCCATAGGAGAACAGTGCAAGCTAAGTGATGGGATTTGATACCCCGTCAACAAATAGACTGAATAAATAAATAAATAAATACAAATAAATGTATCAGAGGCAAAAAAAAGGCTTAATCGCTATCATGCACAAGATGAAATGTTTTGATTGGAACAGCAGACATCACGTCAACCAAGCACGCAAGGGCAAGGGCGAGGACAAGCAAGGGCAAACAAGGTCAAATAAGGGCAAGCAAGGGCAAGCAAGGGCAAAATTTAATCATTTGTATCGATGTCTATTTAGGATTGCGCGTTGCCTGATCGACTTTCAAAGTACTGCTTTCAGCTAATAGATGTGTGCGATTTTATTTCTTTCGTCTGAAGCTTTAGCGATTCCTCGCTTCGGTCGCTTTAAATTTAAGAAGCCCACTTATATTCCTCTTTTGATAATAGGCCAGAATATAATAGGTGCTGTCAACATTATTCTGAACACCCGATAGTCCCTTCCATTATGCGGTTGTTTATGCCGTAAAAGAGGATTGTGAAGGTCAATAAAAGTATACTACCTGTCTCTAAAATGAGGGTTTATGTGATACAAGTCCATCTATCACTCCCCGGCCTCAAACCATATTAGCCATATTTATGACATTTTGTGTCTACTTATTCACATTACATGGATAATAATGATTCGACGCGGGGGAGTATGGCTAATGGACATATCTCACTTTAAATAACAGTAAGGTGCTTTGACGCTCTTTAACTTCTAGAATACCTTCAACATTTTGCTGGGATCACCCCCTCCCCCCCCCCCCCCGTTTTTTTTTCTTCAGAGATAGCCTTCTTCTTTGGGGGTGATAGTTTAGGTTGAATAAAGAGTTGGTATGTCTGGGTCACGTTTGAACAATGATTCAGGGATTGTCGTCATTTTAGTCTCGGAGATATGATGAGAACAGATCACGCTGCATGATTAAGAAGGTGTTGGAAATAGTTGCAATTGATTTTTTACAAATTTTAAGCTCACTTCCAGAAAAAAAAAAGCGAATATGTTGAATCTATCGAGGGAATAGCCTACACTGGCCTTTGTTCAAGATATAAGCCTATTTATAATATGCTTGCAACATGCGTACGTACGTTAACACACACACACTCACACTCACGCACACACACACACACACACACACACACACACACATACTTTAACACACACACATACACACATGCACACCAACCGACAAATCACCCTCCCTTAGTTTGAGAATCGAAGAAAATGTTAACCAAAATAAGAAGAGAGAAGAGAGAGAGAGAGAGCAAGGGAGAGGACGAAAAAAAAAAACAGAGATAGGATGGGAGGGAGAGAGGGATGGGGAGAGAGATAGGAAAGAGAGAGATGGGGGGGGGGTACAGATGGAGAGCATGAGAGAGGACGAAAGAGATAGAGAGTGAGAGGGAGGGAGGGATACGAAAATAGAAGAGAAGAGAGAGAGAAAGAGAGAGAGTGAGAGAGAGAGAGAGAAAGAGAGAGAGAGAGAGAGAGAGAGAGAGAGAGAGAGAGAGAGGGGGGGGGGGGGGGAGAGGGAGAGAGAGAGATGCGAATATAATGTCTAAGTCACAAGATGGCGCTCTTCCATAATTAACACTGAAGCTCCGAAGCAGAGAAATGTCAACATCCCGTCAGTGCAACGCTCTGTGAAGTAACTTCGATACTTGGGCCCTGTCCTATAAAGAGTTGCAATTGATTGTAACTTGACTTGCGATTGATATCAATCATAACTATGAACGTTAAAGATTGGACATGTGGTCAACGAAGAACAATTGCAACTTTTTATACAAAAGGGCCCAGGTCTGCATTTACTATTCTTTCATGACAATGCTGAAAGCCAAAAACAAACAGCCAAAGACAATTAAAATCATTTATTTTAGACAATGATTGGTTTTATTGGAAGACCAAAAATTGATCTTGTGACATTAAATATAAATTACAGCGCACAGATAATAACAAAAAACCCACAGATATACATCTAGAGCCCTTGTTTCATATAACTGCAAATGTAAACTGTCAAAATAAAAAAAACACATCATATTTGATGCTTGAAGCTACCCACTTAGTGTGAATGATTTAATCTGAGCAGGACTACGGACCACACACAAGAACATCTACCCTAATATGGAAAAAAAAAACATTGTATACATGTCACATTTGTTGCTTGGAGCTAGCAAAATCATCATTAAATTGGATCTAAGCAAGGCTAATGGCGCAAATGTACATGTTTGTCTACCGTAATTGCGGCTTCCAATCGAAAGCAACTACCTTGAAAAGTTGCAATTGCAGTCATCACCATGGTATCTACCATCCCTTGTAAGTAACAGTAATGGTAGGGTACTGCAACGCCCATGACTGTTGTGGATTTAGGTCATGAACTGTTTTTTTGAACAATTTTGAGAAACAGGGCAAGTTGGGGTGTTAAACACCAGTGAAACATGAACTACTCTCTCTTAGGTTTTACCTTCTAAGAACTACTTCAAATTTATAGACAATCTGTCATATTTAAGATATAGTTCAAATGAAAATGGGTGCAAAATTCCATGTTTTGCATACATGTATTACCAGACATAAACAATTGATATATCAATTCTTTTATCAGAATACAAAAATAAAATGTTTATTCCCAAATACACATTACAGAATTACAAATGATTGGGAAACAATTTACCCCATGGAAGCATACATTTTCTAAAGCACAAATTTCTCTTCATGATCACCCAAAAAATAAATTTCTTATTTGCTTTACAAACAGAGTGATCCCAATTTTATATACATATGATTGTACCTATATTACATCATGTGAAGTAATATTATTAGCTTACAGTTACATCCAGCCTTATTTCATATTGTGTCATACTTCAAGTGAAATGCAATAAACTTCTACTATCATATCTGGCCTACTCTGATAAAAGGAAGCAAGTGAGAAATCACTCAAATCTGGGTTATTGATATTCTTAGATTGTTCCCAGCATTCCCTAAATACGGGCAAAATCTGGACAAGAAATATTCATCTTGCTGGGAGATATTCAATCTAAGATGTGGTGTTGCACTTGGGCCAATGCAAGTGACAGACACATTTTGCTCATTTACAAGAAAAGTCTCTTTTGTTAGTTGCTTCCTTTTGTCAGAGTAGGGCAGATATGTATGACCTTTCAAGACAATTTAAAATATGACGTTATTTGGCATACCAGCTTCTACAATTCTTCCATGAATGAGAATCAGTGTTTGACGTACTGTAATCTGTATCTATATGAAAATCAAAAGACGACGAAAAGTGCAACTCTCTCTAGTCCAAAACCAACAATAAATTCAAGTTTTTTTTCGAAAAAACATCTTTGCAGGTAATTGGCTGAATTGCAAATGGAGTAAATACACAAGGAAAGCAGTTTTTAGATGGACAATTGGAAAGATAGGATATCAAAATATGCAATACAGTATAAGATAAAAGTGATTCTAAATCACAGCCCCATAACTGAGTTACCAGTTTGCCTACATCTAATCTTTATGTCTGTATCATTAAAACACATTATTCATCTGTAGGTTAGAATTGTGAAGAAATAAAGAATGAATGAATGAAATGAATATCATGCAATGTTTAGGAAAATCTTTCTTAACTCTTCGTGTGTTCACCCATAAACCCCCTGTGTGTTGCATTATTTTAGCCTGGTCAAGGTACTCCAATGAAAGGGTCTCAAATTACATACGTGCCATGCGTCATAATCTCCTAACAATGAACCTGACCGTGGTGTTGTTTGTGAGGAGGGTTTTATTGATTTTCTCCTCTCCTTTTTTTCAATGAACTTCCTGGGTCTGCTGGAGGATGTATTCATATTCTGTTTACTTGTAAAGATACAATAACTCTCCAACAAAGTGGTTTTGGAAGAGAATGTACACACTATCTCACACAGCATGAAGGCACGCTATACAATTGTTCGCAAAACAATGGGACAAGGAACGTCTATAGGGAAATACGTGGTTGTGCAAAAGTGCAAACGAAACACGTCTACGGGTGTGCAATAATGCAAATGAAACACACAAAGAGTTAAACTACATTCTGCTTCAAAGTGCTTCAAATTACGATCATGAACGGTAGCTAAACTGTTCAGGTACTGATAGCTCACATGAATGCAATTCAATTGCATGCGCGATGGAAGAGTAATGAAAATAAAATTAAAATAATGCCTCCGGCCACTTTGTGGCAGAGGCATAACAAGCTAAGAGCCCTATTGCAGCATGAAACTTACCATTAATGGTAACTCTGTCAATGGTAACTACCAAGGTAGCATCGCTTGACAGCCAATCACATTCAAGGTTTCCATACAAGTTGCCATTGGTAGCAAAGTTACCATCGATGATAAATTTCATGCAACAGGGCAAAGGTCAGATTTTAGTGAAAGGCTCTTTGGGGCAACTTCCCAATGAAAAGAGATTTTAGGAATACACCCAGTAGCAGAGGCGATTAGAGAATGTGCTTTACCCACATAGAGCCATGCATCGATCGTGACCTTCTCTACGACATCACAGATCTGTTGCTAATTCGAAGGGATGATCAACCTTCAATGGCCATTATTTCTTTTAGTACTTTATTTTGTTCAATGTTCACTGATTTGCTTCTTCGATTTTTCGGCATCGTTTGAAAGGCACTTTTTTCAGTGTCAATCTGTGTCGATCTGTGTCAATCAGTGTCAATCAGTGTCAATCAGTGTCAATCAGTGTCAATCGGTGTCAATCTTTAACCTGTTCAGTACCATAGGCAAGAACCTGAGTTGTTATTGCCATGGATGTGTCAATGCTTGTACTAAGAAGGTTCAATCACTCAGTCCCACAGCCAAGACACTGGGTTCTTATTGCTATGGTTCCGTCAGTACAGCTTACTCTCGATACAACGAGCACGGATATAACGAGGTTTCGTTATAACGAGGGAAATATCTCGGGCCCAAAATTGTCTACATGCAAACCTATGGTGCACTACGCCGCTTACAACGAGCACGGTTATAACGAGATTTCGTTATAACGAGCTTTTCATGTTGACCCCAAGACAAAGAAAAACATAACAATTGTGTCCGTTACAACGAGGAACGAAAAATATTGCTTTGGCAACGCGTGGAGCTCGGAGCCAGACACACACCTCGTAATACACTGTACACACAACGCGAGTATGTACGCTCCTTCGCATAGCTTATGTACATTGAAAGCACATGTATTGCATCGGCAACGCATGGAGCCAGACACACACCTCGTAATACATGTACACTGTACACACAACGCAAGCATGTACTCCTTCGCATAGCGTACGCACATGTATTGGAAGCACATGTCTTGCATCGGCAACGCATGGAGCCTCGTAATACACTGTACACACAACGCAAGCATGTACTCCTTCGCATAGCGTACGCACATGTACATTGAAAGCACATGTATTGCATCGGCAACGCATGGAGCGAGACACACACCTCGTAATACACTGTACACCCACAACGCAAGCATGTACTCCTTCGCATAGCGTACGTACATGTACTGTACATTGAAAGCACATGTCATCGGCAACGCATGGAGCCAGACACACGTGTCTCGTAATACACTGCACACATACGGGAGCATACTCCTTCGCACAGCGTACGTACATTGAAAGCATGTGGTTTGAAAGTCAGATTCATGTCATGTAATGCAATTAGCTATTTAAACGGCGACAGTATATCGAGGTCGGATGATGTGTTGAGCAAAAATATATCGTCTTTTCCATTTGAAAACGCATGTTTCCAATCCCCCTTTTCCCGTTTGATAACGCATGTTTCCGAGGCGGTTATAGATATCAAAACATAGTAAAACACAAAGAACACACAAGCACACATATTTCAATGTTTTTTATTGTTTTTTGTGCTGTTTGGATATAACGAGGTTTCGTTATAACGAGGAAAAAGCTCTGGTCCCGACGACCTCATTATATCGAGAGTAAGCTGTACTTGGTATTGAGAAGGTTAGAGGCCAAACAAAAAATGTCCACTCTCTCTCTGCGGCAATCCCAACAATGAGGGCGGACTTGCATCATCATCATCATCATCATAGCTCATCCTTCCGGTTCGCATCTTTGTCCCTTGAGACGAATCCGTTGTTCCTGACGATCTTGGAGTATGTCTTAGCGGAGGCCTTTGGGGTCCGAGGTCTGTCGGGGTCGGTGAAGTCGACGTGGTGGAGACCGAAGCGATCGCCGTAGCCCTGCGCCCACTCAAAGTTATCCATGAGGGACCAGGCAAAGTAGCCGTTGAGGTTGACCCCATCGAGGCGAGCGGCTGAGAGAGAAAAAAGTGACAAATTTACATTGTTGCTTAAAGACGGCCCGTCCCTTTTTCAGATCACCACAAAACCATCAAAACATTGGCAAAACATATAGAGATGTGTTAGCAAAATCTATATTCACAATTTGTAACTGATACGTAGTGTAAAATTCAAATAATGCATGTAAGCAACGTCTGATTAATAGTCTTTACCTCAGGCTCTTAGCAGTTTGTGTTGAAATATCTGCTTTATTGATTAATCTGTTTATTGAATTATGAAACGCATTATGAAAAAGATTGTTCTATAGAAGGAATCATTTCCAAAGTTTGGTAATTACTCATAAAACTAGGATTTCACACGTGCATAATAACCACATAGATACTGTAACAAAGACTAATACTTTTTTCGTAGTACGAAAAAAGTCGGTTTGAAATTTAACGGCTGAAATTTTTACATACACAGAAAGATTCAACATGCTGTATTGTTAGAAATGGTTTTGAATCACACTTTCTTCAGTTTACAATCGTGATAGACGATTTCAAATTTTAAGCTTGCAAAAGGGACGGACAATCTTTAACTATTGAGAACTTCATTAATGTGTGCTGTACTGAACTGATATCTGATGGTATCTTCTAGATGCTTTTCTCCCTCTGGATCTGGATCTGAGACTCCATATTCTCCGCGATGTAGATGGGAACGTCTCTATAACTAAGTATGGTACTAAACTAGGTACCAAACTTAGTGCCAGCACTAACTAGTAAACAAACCTTTCATTGCTTCATTGATGTGAGCTGTGGTCTACTGAGATCTGGTGGTGTCTTAGAACTAGATTCTTTTCGCCCTCAGAATCTGGCTCTGAGACCCTGTTCTCTGTGGTGTAGATGGGTATGTTTCCATAAGTACTTAACAAAGTATGGTACTAAACTAGGTACCAAACCCAGCACTATCTGGCAAACCTACCTTTCAAAGCTTCATTGATGTGAGCTGTGATGTACTGAGATCTGATGGTATCTTCTAGATTCTTTTCTCCCTCTGGATCTGGCTCTGAGACTCCGTTCTCCGCGATGTAGATAGGAACGTCTCCGTACGTCTTCTTAATCCATCCCAGCAGCCTCCTCAACCCCCATGGTACGATCTAAGACAAAGAAGAACAGGTGCCGCACTCATGAAAGCTTACTAGCCTAGTCAGTTACTTTAGCAACTAACTAGGCTTAGTAAGGTTTCATGAATATAAATCCAGGTACATGAGGCAACAAAGACACTGCCATTGCATGTCCACTAAAGAATTTTCATCGTGCAAACAACAATATTCATAACCATTCTTACTACAGGAATAAAAGTTCATTTATGTTGATTTATTCCCCATTATTTCATTCTGTCTTTCACTTTCTTAGATTAAGCATTGAATAGTATGCCATTTAAAGACAGGGTAGCATTTTGGAAGCAAAATAATAAAATGGTGTAAATACCACAATAACTGGAAGGAAATACTGTTCAAGAACATCCCTAACAATATAATAATAATAATAATAATAATAATAATAATAAACCATGTTCATATAGCGCATAACCTATATACATTAGAAAGTCTCTATGCGCTTCAAGGAGCAAATAAAAGGAAAAGAGAAATGAGGTTACTGAGTTCCTTAAATCATTTTGACATTTGGAATAAGTGTGTTTTAAGAGCAGACTTAAACCTATCTAGGGTGTTAATATTCCTAAGACTGTCAGGGAGGCTATTCCATAAAACTGGAGCAGCATGGGCAAATGAACATTCACCATATGTTCGTGTAAGTATAGGAGGAACAATAAACAAATTCTTTTTACATGATCGAAGATTTCGTGTTTTTGTATACAGTGAGTAAGTCATTTACATAAGCAGGAGCTAATCCAATATATAATATAAGAAGTGGAACCTGATTTCCATCCAAGACCTCCCTGGATAAAGTATCCTAGAGACACAGACTAGTATCAGCACACAACGCGGCTTCCCGCTCCGCACTGTCCACAGTTGAATGTCAAAAGTGTGAACAGTGTGAGTCCTGCATTGCTGACCACTGCAATATGGTACATGTATATGAATGCAGACTCTGGCCGCTACAGAACAGGGCATTTTTCACTTTTCCTGAAAACATTTGCGAAGCTATGACTGTAATTTCATTAACATTTATCATTAGGGATAACTTTTGATCCATGCCAAGTTTCATGACTTTTGTAGAAGGGCTTTCCTGTCTTTAAATTTTATTAAAAGAATTAATGTCCTTTGTTTTTGATGTATTTTGTTTATACATTGCACTGCTTTGTACTTTTTGTTTGTATTTGCTGTGAAATATGAAAATAAAACGAAACTGAAAATGAAATACTGTTTCACCTTGATCCAGGGTGACGTTGCCTCCGGCCAGGATTTGTCTGGTGCCATCTCAACACCCAGGTCATCAAGCAATCGCTGGAATCTTGATGTCTGATGGGTTCTTGTGCCTCACATACCTAATAGTAAACCAAATGAAGATGGAATGACTGATATTACCAAAGAGCATCTTCACATGGAGAACTATCAGCCAATTAATACAGATCCAACTACCGATATAAACTTGCTCAAATCATGGCTTAGGTCATCTTCCTTTTGAGACATGTAAAGTGAAAATTGTGCCCAGTTGTGCCCCAACTATCAAATGATTATATAATCCATGTGTACAAACTCCTTGATACCACTGTCAGTTGAGACCAGTAATTTCTTGCTGAGATAGATACTTGAAAACTGCCCTCATTTGACAAAATAAAGATGAGGAAGTAGAGGATAGGGGAGAGGAGTAGCAAGAGAAATAGAAGGACAAAAATGAGAGCAAAAGCAAGATGAAGAAGAGGAACAATAAGATGTACATGAATAGAAGGAGGATAAAGAAAAAGATGAGAGAAGAAAAACAAGGAGAAGAAGTAGAGGAAAAGACAGAAAAAAAGAAGTAGAGGAGGAGAAACAGGAAGATGAAGAGGGAGAAGAAGAAAGAAGTACAAAGGACAAGATAAAAAAAGACTGAACTGAGTCTACCTTGCTGTATAATAATTCACGGCAAGAAGTCTGCCGTCCCCTCAATGAGTCTCTTCTCCTCAT